>KN538396.1:375676-392208 GCA_000797535.1 Trichuris suis | reverse complement strand
CGCCCACGCTTTCCAGCCGACAAAATCGCGTATGAGCGAAAAGAGAATCGCGTTATGTGCGAAAGTGCTACGATTTCAAAATCGCGTAGGAGCGAAAACGCGTTATATGAACACGCGTTATACGAGAACTACCTGTATATTAAGATGTTATTAAAATGGTTCTGTTAGGGAAGCTGCAAAACAATGTTCAAAATATGCGTTTTATTGTGCAGGATCACAATGCTTTCATAGGTAGTATTGTTTTATCTTCACCACACCAGCAAGATTATACTATACATAGTAAGTTGACATGCTTGAACAGAGGATGTTTTGTAACCGCTACGTAACTTCTCATGGAAAAAGTTACGGTACGCCCGTTTAGTTTCAGTGAAAACGTGATTTGTAACAACGCAGCGACTTGTCATTGATATGTTTACCGTATAGGCCGTGCTGAGTATTCTTTCCAAAGGCAAAAGCGAACGTTGAGAAGTCCAAAGGAAGAACAATCGCTCGGCGACGACGAAACAGAAGATTCCAGAAAGCCCCATGGATCCTTTTCATTGCCACGTAAACATTTCAGCATTTGCTACTAGCTTTAGGAAGAATACTCAAGAAGTCCTATGCCGTACACATTCCAGTGAGAAACCTGCTTAGTGTCATAATAAATTGGAAAAATCACAGCATCATCAAAAAATAGTAACCTGATGATAACGCCTGAACCATAATAGAACTGCTGCCTTTACAGTCTTATTTTGTGATGAAGAGCTCATAGAGTAAAACCATAGGTCAAGCCAAAGTTGTCTATCCGTACTTATAAGCAAAATCAGCCTCAATTTGTTTCTTGCGTGTTAGATAAGCAGCATAGTTAAAACCTTTTGACGTGTACCACATACGCAATGTAAAATATTCCTTATTGTCTAGCTCTGATTGTTTTTTATCTCTGTCTGTCCCACAATAAAAATTGCATTTTGCAGTTTGAACTTTCGAAATCACTATGGTATTTGAGCAGTCGCTTCTAGCCTACGTTTCCTGTGGGCTCAATAGTGAGAACCATTATTAAACTAAGCTGTTCTTAATCATGTTTACTAAGCTTAATTATAAAGCACCGTTTCATGAGTCCACTGGAAACGTCATTAATTATGAAGTTCAATTATTGACCGTCATTTTTGTTTATTTCAAAGAACCCCTTCGGAAGTCAAATAAGTTGCTAAGGAACCAATGGCAACATTGCAGACAAGACTAAATAAGTGTTAGATATTAATATTGCTACATTATTAGAGCATGAAGCAAGTTTGAAAATACAGCTTCTTCTATCGAGGAATGTGACGATATTGTCCGTTTAATGAAATATCATATGTTTGTTTATTACAGAAAAAGGTGCAAACCGTTTATTGTATACTAATGCACAATTCTAAATCTTCGCAGCTTTCAGGGCCTAGCACGCTCCGATTTCGACGATCACAAGTACAGGCCATATTTCCAACGAAAGAGTGACTGCAGTATTGGAAGAAAAACAACAAAGAAAAGGTCTGTATTTGTGATCGTTGAAAACGGAGCGTGCTAGGCTCCGAAAGCTCCGAAGATTTAGAATTCTGTGTACGTGTACAATAAACCGTTTGTACCTTTTTCCCTAATAAATAAACATATGAAATTTCAAAACACCGTTACAAAGCCTTTCATTTTCGTTTAATGAAATAGAAATATAATATGATGTTAGGAGCTTGAGCGAAAGAAGCTTGATGGTTTTATCGAAAGCTTTGAACACTGCATTAGATTTCTATCTCATTAAACGGATAATATCAGGATATCCCTCATGAAAACATGTAACGTCCATTACCAGGTATCCAGTCGTTAGGCTTTTTCTAACGGTTTCTTGGAATTTCAGAATTTCTACAGTGGTGGAAACTTCTATGTCACGATTGAAACCGTTCTTATTCATTGCAAAACGACGGAGCTTTCATGCCACTTCTATTGGGCCTGTCTGTAGGTGCCTGTAACCTTTGTTGACTGGTGGATATCATGAACCTTTCTGGATAGCCATTCCTCTGTAAGACTGTCGTAACGTGATGTAACTCAGACCGTAAAAGCTCTGGGTCACAGATTGCGACAGCGCGGTCCACCATTCCCTCACGATACATCTCTTAACTGAAACGGGGTGGTGGGACGAGGAATGTAGGTACTTGTCAGAATGTGTTGGTTTTCTATGTACTGTTGTTCTCAGGTCTGCCCCTTCCCTGCGACCCAACACGCCTAGGGAAGGGAGTTCGTTATTAACCTCTTTCTCAATCGTGAAAGGTATATGTCCCCGGAAAATTGTGTTCAGGTGTTCCACGAGAGCATCTGCGTGCCCTTTTTTAACAATGGCCGAAATGTCTTCGACATATCACTTAAACAATCTGGGGTGCCACCGAGTTGTCCGTTCTCTCGAACGCTATCTCCTCCACGTGTTCCATCTGTCCATCCGTTGGTAGGGCGTTTGTGTTGATTCATTTCGGAAACTGAGAACAGGCGAAAAGTAACCGTGCTGTCTGGTAATGAAGACCTTGGGACCCGTTAAGAAGGCATCCCACTTTCAAGATGATACGCTTTTTATCAAAAATAACCACCCAATAAACGGAGATATGGTTGTTGACGTTAACGACGCGAACCAGCCTATTCTCTCCAAATGTTGCTCGCTTGAATGGCAAATTCCGTCTACAACGTGGAAGGATTGTCTGCTTTCTCGAACAAGAAAAGGTTAGACCCACGACGAAAGCAACATTAAAAAAAAGTTGATGTCGGAAAGTGCCATGAACTGACTTTGAAGACCAGTCAGAAACAACTTTAAAGCACCATAGTAAACTACTATTCAATGCTTATTCACCATCATGTGTGAAGACATTACAAGCATTTCTCTCCTCAACCGATGCATCGTTTACAACTAGTGTGCTTTGCGCTTCGCTGATGACAAAGCACGAATTGCCTCGAAAGCCACAAGCATACTTTCTGTGTGTACAAGTAAAACTTTTTCTGTTTTCCAACATTTCCTCTTGCATAGAGAAATGTGTTAACTTGTTTTTCGAAGCGAGATAAAACAACAAATCCAAAGGAAAGCATCGAAAACTGCGTAAACAGCATATAACAAATTGCGACGATGACTGTTCGCTTTCACACTTCAAGCGTCCATCCAGCACCTGAAAAGCCAAAATCTCTCTTCTTCCTGTAGGCCTTCCTTAAATACGCATCGCTGTCCTAATAACATCCCATTTCCGGCCCATACCCTCCTTATCTAGGACGAACCTGCGACTTGATCTGCCATGCGCTGGTCAATATTGGCCGTGCGCACGTGTTGTCACATTCCGCGAGTCATGCGGCTTTGCGTCAACGCCTGTCGCGGGATGTCGGTTGCCTAAATGCCTGATCAGCACACTTTTGCTTTTAAACAGACCAAAATCCGTACAAGAAGTGAAACTATTCAGGTCTCATGAGAAAAACTACCCAATCCATGTTTAAAAAATCAGCAAAGCTACGTCTGCATTTTTTCAATCTTTGCACAACAATGGAAAGCGATGTGGTCACAAACGCATAAAGACTCCGTAACTGAGTATAAATGTTAGAAAACGGTGATTTTTCAATTAGTTTACGCTTCGTGACGAGGCTTGTGTTTATTATTTAGTCTTTAAATAATATGGATTTATAGCCACCGTTGATAAAAAAACTCATTTAGAACAGAATGGACGTACACTTACAGGGCGTAGCCATCTGGCTGCAGAAGTCTTTGTTCTCTACGATGCACTTTGGGATACTTAGTCCCAGATAATGAGATGTAGGATGCCCCCCTTTTTGAGTTAATTGGCGTTTAAATTATTTAGTTCCTTCTCATTAGTTACTTCCTTTAAACTCACCATCTTGAGATAGAAGTAAAAACTAAACATTTAGTGCACAAAGATTTGTGCCGGCAGATGGCTAGGCCCAGTAAGTGTACGTCCGTTCTGTTCTAAATGAGTTTTTTATTATCGGTAACCATAAGTCCGTACAATTTAAAGACTAAATAAGAAAATGCTAATCCACGAAAATGTGTTACAGCAATGGCTGCTATCTTTAGTTCAGCTTCTCTTCGTTGAGGTGTAATCTTAAAATGTAAACTTACCACTTGAACAAGTTCCAAGGTCTTCTCACTTTGAGAAGTAACGACGTAGAATGAGATTAGCAGCAGCACTGACTTGAGTTTATTCATTCTGAGCGTGACTGATTGGAATTTTTCCGGCTCGCTGAACGTTACTAAAGCAAAAAGTTTTTCAAGTTAAGGAAATATTTGACGATCTGTCCTGAAATTATTTCAATTCACTGTAGCTTGAATAAGACCCACGAGCAGTAGAAACGCAACCCGTATGAAATTTCATGTTCACGATAATCTTAGGTTACTAATGTTTTGAACATGCTTCCCTCATAAGTGCTGTAGCGCGGACAAGGTTGAGATGATGGTGAACGTTGGGCATGTATGAAATATGTCATTTAAGGGCGCTCCTATCAGACCATGAGATTTGCAGAGTTCCCACCGTTGACGATCGCAGGCAGATTTGGCTGCCAGGCCAACATTTTAGAAATAGCGCATTGTTCAATTCTTTGGCAATATTTATTAACTGTGACTGTTTTGCGTTGTAAATTGGAAAATGGGTGCACAATAGTCGTGCCAGTTACGTTATTAAAAACTATTAATAAAATGTATAACTAAAAATGCGTGTATAATTTGAATGAAAATGCAAGACTTCATTAATAGACGTGTTCTGTCCCCAATTTCAGATGTTTTAGCAAAAGTTACTTTTCCAGAACCAGTATTTATCTGCATTGTCAGTCATGCATGCGGGTATGAATAAACTAATTTCAGTGATTTTATACTCTTATCCTTCTTCAGATTCAGTTTTGTCAGGACATGGTGGCACTTGTGCATCCAAATGTTTTCACGGCTTTTGTTCTACTAATGTGTTTGACACGCTAGTGATGTGCATCGTGACGAGGTCCCTCAAAAGTAGAATTATTGCTGACATTGATCAAATGCATGACCAAATAACAATAACCTGTCAGTAGCTCAACCTGACCCTATTATATTGTCACTATTATGGAAACTAGTGGTTGACTGCAATTAGTAGAATAGCTGTGAAGACAGCGTGGCGGAATCGCGTCATTATATTAATACTGATAATTACTCTTCATTTACTTGTACAGGGTTAACCTGTTCGTTTGAATGCTCAGATTTTACTGCTATTGCTTTCAGGGTCAATCGCATCCCCCGCTGAAGTCATTTCACAGTTGATACTGAAAGTTACGTTAGCAAAATTGAACACTCAAAAGGAACAAGTTGCCTTCGTGCAAAGAAGTGATGATTTGCTCATCCCTAACGAAGTCATATGTCTGCCATTAGTATTTATAGAAGAAGCACGCGGTTTACAAGAACTTAGGTTGTAGTGACAGATGGGTGCGGGGTAGCAATTTTGCTTTTGTTTCTCGTATGAGTGCGTCTAAACTACAACCGTGACCTCTACTTTGAAATGCTTTTATTTCCTTTATGTCGTTGCTGCTCTTAGTTTAAAAACATTACGATGTAATAGTGTTGTAAAGCTATGATTCAAAATTATGCTTATACTAAAGGGTGAAGTTCCATGTTGCTGCAAACATGGCAGAACTCCTGTAAAAAGCCGTCTTGATTCAAAAAACTAAAAGCGGAGCTTTTAGAGCTTTCATGTTTTGCCTTAAGCATCCACTGTCACCACTGACCAAGTGAGCAATACCACTCTACATGAACGCTGAAGATGCAACATCATAACTGTGAAAGTTATTTTCATTCTTTCAGTTTCTGATCTGATATGCCCGGCAGTATAAAATGGTTGAAGGCAGCACTCTTTGTAACAGACTGATGAAGTTTCGTTATTATAGAACGCCATATCTCCGATTAGTGCTATTTGCTGTCTGCAGTCGTAATACAAAGTTCGAAGATCAAATGATATAGCAGTTTATCAGCAAAAAGTAACGATGCGATGGTGAAATAATGAGGTTAGTGCGTCCTGAAATATATTAATGGTTATGCTAAGAGTGGTTCCATTCGATGGAATGGCTTGAACGATTTTCGAAGAAAACAGTCAAATGGTTTTGAACCAACGGAATACAAAACCAATGTAATAATGCCAGTTCAACTGATCACAAGCTAGTGACGATAGAGCTATGTAGTGCGTACCATACAGATGAGGTATCTCTGTAAACAAGTTATTAATGAAACCTTAACGACTTACACGAAAATGTGCTTGTAATAAATTTACCACCGCTAAAGCCCTCAACGAAATGATCAAGTGGAGCTTCAACTTCAGGAAGTGCTGTTGACATTACATGGCAAACAATGTTGCAACCTGATTTGCGGTTTGAACATGTCAGCACTGAATATAGAGAGTTTTGCAGCTGTAGCAAGAAGGCTGAAGACCGGACTCGGTTTGTCCAGGAAGCTACGTTATTAAGGTTTGGACATCCAATCAAAGGGTAGCTTCGAAATGAATACTTATGCACCCATTTCGAATTATTATGTATTTTGCTCTTGTGACATTAGTTTATTTAAAGTTTAGTTTTCACTTAAATAATGCCTTATGAGAATCTGGTCAGAAGAACATTTCACTAATAGCTCAGTGCCTGAACTGAACATCATTCTACAAACTTCGCGCCACTGCTGGAAACTTATTTCAAATTTCTCAGGGAAAGCTTTAAAATAATAGCTATTTTGAATTTCAATCAACGTTTATCGTAGCTAGGAATGTGTCACGCTGGGCCAGTACAGCACTTTAGGCTCAGTCTTTCTAAGTGTAATAAGAGGTATCTATGGTTTTCGTTTCTTTTTATGGAGTAAAACCGTTCAGCGAATGTTCAAATTTTAGTGAGTAGCTATCGTTCAGGACAAGCCATTTTATTTCCAGCATCTTCCACGGTTGTCAGCAGTTAATTCACCTGCATGAAGAAGACTCTCAAGAAGGGACGCCAGTGTCCCGAAAGCTGTTGCGTTATTAAAATTTGGACAATCCATGAATGGATCATTTGCGTAAAAATAAATCAAAACTTACGCACCCGATACGAAATGTTATGCGTTTGACCTAGTGTCTGTTGCATAATAAAGTGTGTTTTAAACTTCAAAACGCTGCGCTGTCACAAGAAACGCGCCCCTGTTGAAAAGAAGAATAAAAGGACATCATTTGTACTAATGCATTTAAGTAAGCAAGGACAACAAAATGTTCTAGATTAGTGTCTGAAGAGATTAGGGCGTGTACTCCATGTTGCCTGACGAAACCGTTATGTAAATAAACCATTCCATTTTTCGTTCACACGCTTGGCACCTGCTTATTCATCTTTTGTCAGGAATTGAGCAAAAAAGTGTTCTGCATGCTAGTGAAAGTTCAGTTGTTACTAAAATAACAGTGCATAAGATTTACTCAAAGTCAGAAAGCTCCGTGTTGTCGGCACGTCTGTGGGGTGTGTCCATTGCTTTTGTGCAGTGAATCCGTTGTTTTACTAATGGTGGCTCTTCCTTTGGCAGTTAAGGTATTCATATTAAATCGCAGACATTGAAGAAAAATAAACAGGAGTTAGTCGTGTGCACCAAAAGGAAGTAGTGCGAGCCGTTGCGAGCTTCAATGCTTAGGGGTACAAGACTGCACAAAAGAATGGACATGAACGTGACGTGTAAACGCTTATGGAAAAGGTAGGATAGGCTGCACTGTTAATGTATTATCAAGTTTTGCCAACTGTTGGAAACTTCCTCATGAATATTACGAATTAAAATAACGAATGAATTTCGGTCTCCAGCAGTTATGATTGGTTTTATCGATAGCAGCATCCGCTGCATACGCAAGTTCAAAAATTGTAGCAAGTTCGATAATATTAATAACTCACTTTACACTACAGATGTTTTTTCAGAAGTTCTACTTACGTGACGCGGAAGCAAATGTAAAACATTAGTGGCCATCTGAGGCTAGCCAATAATGTGGGAGCAACAATGAAAGTCACTAAATTGCAATTGTATGCTCTTTACCTTCTGAATCTTCAGTTCATTGCTTCTGGAATTAAGTCGATTTGTTTGAATTGATAGTGTGAGAAATGTCATTAAAAGCACGTTAGAATATGTATTTTTGACTTTCCGAAAATGAAGATTGTATTACTTTTGCTGAATAGTGGAAAACTCCTAACGGAGGGTAAAGTTTCACTATGGTATGTAGGTGTCACATTATTCATTACTACTTGCACAGCTTATCGTGTGAGATAAGTCCTTCCCTGATAAGCGCAAACTGATACGCACTATTATTAACAACTGAATTTGTAAATTCTTTTGATTGTGTTCGCTGATGACGGAACGCACTGAGTTCCGGGAACTCACTAGTTCATGATACCCACGACAAGCTGTTAGTGAGCAAAACCTTGCATCCTGATGAAACAACGTTTTAATTAAAATTACGCGCATTATTTCAAATGTAATGAATTGAATCTTCAGGATTCTTGACCGCTGTATATTTACTAATCCACAGCACGTCTGCTAATATACTCTCTGGTTGTGCGAATAGTAACAGGGGAACTGTCTTTCTAAAAGCAAAACCAACTGTTCAGAACAATCAAATGCTACTTCCGTCGTCAATCAAATTGCAGGGTAATCTATTTCAAGCGCTCTCTGATAGGCAAATGGAAACTAAATGAAAGATGAAAACCAAAAAGTATACCAGCACTTACGGAACTTTAGGACTGATGCTTTTTCTGCCACAGCAGTCGTTTCACTCCCATCCAGAAACCAATTTCAAGCTGTGAAGTAAAGAGACAACTTGCTCTAAATGTAGCAACTGTAGCCAGAAAGAAAAAGCTGTTTTGACAAGAATCAGCATGAACTTTGATGTGTGGGTGATATGGTTTGCATGACATTTACGGGCTTAGGAGACAGCTACGAACATTGGCGATTTTATGTCAAAACGTTAAAGCCAGCGAAATTCCTGCCTGCAGAGTTTTCAATGATGGTAGCACCTTCCCATTGAATTGAAGATTTCCTACAGGGTTATATCTTTTACGTCACTCTTATCACAGTTAGGTTTGGATGCTTACGATTAACATAAGTTAGCGTTACACGTAGGAGCGAAAAGTAGGCATTATCGACGAGCATACTGGCATGCATTATGATACCTGCCCTATGACAATCTTCAATACTGTCGCAAAGAGATAGTTTCTTTTGAAAATCAAACAAAGCTAAGTTTGCAGAAGTGCTAAAACTGACTGTGTAAGGAAACCTGAAATGGTCTCGATAGGCTGCTATGAATTCATTACTCTTTCGTTTGATTGATGACTTTACAAAGATACGAAATAGTTCAAGATAAACAAGCACCAGAAGAGAAAGAATTACACATTCAGTTAAACGCGGCCTGCGGTCACATTATTCTCTGTCCCAGTGTGGATCACAGTAAAATATTTTTAGGTAGTCACGTCACGTTTTTTACATGGTTGGAAATAAGTTTGCTCAAGACAATGACGACTTCAGCTGATCATCGTTAAGGCACCGAAGTTTAGCACATTAGCTTTTGACAATTTAATGATTGTTTAAGGTCCTTATACTTCTGATAACGTTATCGCGGAAAATGTTCATGCGCAAGTGGCCAAAAGCGTTCCTGGACTTACCGAGGTAAAAATGCGCAGTGAAAAGCACAGGTTGTACAGATCCGGATAGTTGCTTTCTTCAAACTGTTCTCTGAATGATTTTGACAAATGCTGTTTAGCATGCAGTTGTGCTGCTGCTTTGCCGCCTGTTCTGCTACACACTTTCACTTGATTGGTTGCCCAGCAAACATGATTTAGAAGCTGATTTATTAGAGTCATGTGTCCGTTTGGCATTTTTTCATTTCACCTAGTGGAGCCAAAATTGGTAATGTTATCCATATTGAAAGGAAAAGCTCATATTCATTCCATACTCAAACAGATTTGAAAAAAGTTACGTGTGCAAGTAGCCACCAATGGAACTGCCAAGCGCTGCAGCCGTACTTACGAATAGCATGGTGATGTGAATTCCCCGTACACTATCTTAATTTTTTAACATCTATGGTTGGAGCAATAAGTTGCTTAAGTGAATGCGCATTAACTGTGCCAGTTTTTCAACAAGTAAACTAAGATAATGGTGGTACGGATAAGCTACCCGTTCAACATTTATTTGGCGAAGCTTTCGGGAAACGCCGGTTCCCGTCTTCAGCGGATGAAAGATTTTTTCATGCGCTGAAGACGGGAACCGGCGTTTCCCGAAAGCTTCGCCAAATAAATGTTGAACGGGTAGCTTATCCGTACCACCATTATGTTAATTCACACACCCGTTAGAAGGAGTTTTATTTTCAATGCAAGTAAACTAAGAAGAACTTTCTGAAAAGCACATTTCACTTTTAACAGCTTTAAGAGTGTCAGGAATAGGCAGAGAGTATGATGCAGGTAATCGTGGATATCTCCAAACTCTTGAGTCAACTGCGTTCGTGGGTCATGAAATCAAGGCGTCCACTGAACACACTGCACATTGTTCAGGAGTATCTAATCGACTTTCTTCTAAGGAACATAAAAGCGGCATTGTATTAATACATCTACCATAACTCCAGTTACAACCGAATACTAACAAAATAGGTATTAAATGCACGTTTGGTAACCTTAGCGTAGGTTTTTATTAAGCAAACCGGGAGTTGCAAAATATCTGGCCGATAAAATTTGAACATGGATACTAGATTCTCTGCTTATGAAGAATTAAAAAACTAAGACGAAGTTAAAGAGAAGTACTAATGTATCTGAGATGTGAAGGAATGAAACCTGAAGGACCATTGATTTGTTAAATTATGCTCACTTTTCAAAGAATAAATTAGACGACAATCGCTGAAGTTATGCAACTGACTCGGTTCAGCAGCATCTGACTTGATGAAGTGTGATATATATATATATATATATATATATATGGATGCCCGGGTCATGGCGGTCAAGCGGTCAGGAAAGGGGATTCCGTACTGTACCACGGGTCGGGGGTTTGACTCTCAATCACGCTGGCGTTAGGCTGTGCGACGAGCCGGCTGGTGGAATAACTTAGTCACATCATGTCATATATATATATATATATATATATATATATATATATATATATATAATATTCAAGATTGGCGAAAAAATATGTATGATATGACTAAGTTATTTCACCTGCCGGATGGTCGTCAGGGGGCTGAGATTCGAACCACCGACCAGTGGTACAGTATGAAATCCACTTCCTTGACCGCTTGACCACCATGAAAGCACCTTTACATACCACGTCAGATGCTTCCGAACCGAGTCAGTTGCACAAGTTTAGCGGCTGTCGTCTAATTTATTCTTTGAAAAGTGAGCATAACTTAACAAATTAATGGTCCTTCAGAAAGGTTCATTCCTTCACATATATTCATTCCTTCATGCATATACATACGTATGTACCTATGTACGCATGTAAGCATTTAGGTACGTTTCTGTTTTGTCCATTTTGATGATGAAACTGTCCAACCTCCAACTATTTACGGATTTGTTTTTTAGTGGTTGCAAATTTATTGCACGGCATCGATGTGTTACCAGAACTGCCAAAAGGATGAAAAGAGGAAACGAATTTACAGTACTTTTAATAGTATTTAAGCGAATGTGCTTACAAAACATGTTTCTCTCTGTCGTTATCACTCATTTTCCGGAAAATGTTCGTCCTTCAAACGAGAGAAAAATGAGGCGATTATAAAAAAGGGAATGAGAATAACAACTATTTATTTATATGCATTTAACTCTTATTGTTGTAACACCTTGCAGGTGATCTGTTATCCTGTCAGACGTGACAATAATTGGCAGTTTATAGGGGTTTACAAGTTTCGTTTTGCTTGTAGGAAGAAGGTGACTTAGCAGCTGAGCTATCGCCAAACTGTTCTGGAGTAGCAGGTGGACAATGTTGTATGGGACATGATAACACAACCTGATACTAGGGTTCGTAGATGAAATGATGATACACCTTGTAAAGTAGAATAATCTGCTCAAATTTTGCGCGTGCTAAATCAGCAGCCACTAGCATTAAACTGACGTCTAACGCATTTACCTTGCAGAGTAGAATAATTTGCTCAAATTTTGCGTTTGCTAAAACAGTGGCCACTGACATTAAACTGACGACTAACGGGTTTCCGCTTGACTAGTTTTTGAAAAGGTCCAGCAGAAACAAATCATGCTGGCACCAGTTTCATACTAAGCTGGTTTTGGCTAGATGTCCGCTGGGCTGTGCATCGCTCTATTACTCGTTAATGACGAATTCTGAAGCGCGTATCTGACAAAAGGATAAGTGCTATGATAGGTTCTCAAAGAAAAAACTCGAGCACATTCCAAGCCGGGTTATTTAGCCTGCTAGCAACTTATACTGTTGATAACGCTTTCTTAGCGCCCGAGAACCATACAATTAACGGTGATAACTTTTATCTCATAAAACGTTAAAAGCAGCACTGAGAATGACACTGACAGCTTTGAGCTTGTAAAACATTAAGCCTAAAATAATGTTCAGTTATTGCTGATTCCTTTCTCGGTCACTCTTGAAGCACGTTACCCCGGCTCACTGCGTGCAGCACCTATTAGGCACGGTAAAAAGTCCTCACCGTTTTTCATCGAGTTCAAGTACTCATAAAGCCAGGTTATGAGAACATCATTTATTAGATATAGTGCAGTATAGTGCCATTACATTCAACAGTCATCTGCAAACATTCTGGCAGAGAGTGGATTCATTGCGATAGAATGTCCGGGGCTTTGATCCAATGAAGTGAGCCACCCATTTTTTGACATCTCCAAATTCTTTGAAGTGCTGCCCTGGCATACCACGCTCCATGCACCGGAACAGGTGATAATCTGGTGGGGCAAGGACTTCTCGTGAGTATGCCGCATGAGGCAACCCTTTCCAGCCTAGATGATGAACGGTATTTTCTGTCGCTGATGTGACATGAGGTCGCACCACATATCGTGCGACAGAAGGACATCACGATGATTAGGCGAATATTTCTGTCGCTTTTCTCGTAAGATACGTGATAATTTTTTAAACTGTGAGCAACACATGCCCACAATGACTCACTGGCTTGGTTCCAGCACTTGATGGTAGAGCTCACCATCGTGGTCCCACTATATGCAGAGCAGCACTCTTTTCCATGAATGTTGGCCTTTGGTGTTGACGTGGGCGCTCGATCTGGGTCCAACCCCATGTTTTTTCTTTCAGACTTGTCACACAGGATCCATTTTTCCTATCCCGTAACGAACCTTTTCTTTCTATGATTTTTCAGCAACAACTTTGCATGTGTTGAGGCGGTCCTTTTTGGCAGATTCTGATAACGAATGTGCCACACACTTGCCGTGCTTTTATATCTTTCCCATTCGAAGGAGATGAAGACCCACAGGTGCACAACAAGTGCCTCTGCGAGCTGTTGCGTCGTCAAGTCTGAGTTATCGTTCAGCAGGGTCAGCAAAGCTCCATGTTCAATTCTCGAGGGGCGCCCTGACCTCAGTCATTCGCTTACGTCGAGGTTCCCGCGTCGGAAGTGCCTTGCCACCTTCGACGTGTGACTTGCGCCACGGTCCCACGACCATAAGTTTCACACAAAATTCTTTTCTCTTCCGCTGTCCTTCCTGGTTTAAAAAGAAAAACAGTTGCGGTCGAAACTGTATGAAACTGGCTAAAATTTTCACGTGGGCTTGAAGCTGATGTTCAGTTGAATTACGCCCACACGAAAGATGATGACAAGCCTGCGCAGTAATAGAGACTCCTGAAGTACCTACAAGCTTAGCAACGAGAAATTTTTCTCACAGCTAATATCAATACATTGTGATGATGATAGCTTAACTTTGAGCAGAGATGTTGTAACAGAGCATAGTTTACACACATCGCAGCGAAAGAATGTTCTCATGCCAGCAAGGAGCACAAATACTCTGACAAAGATTTGTTCCTCGAAAACAGAGCCCGTCCTGATTTTCGATTATGCTCTTCAATGTCATATGACTCAATCATGCCTTAATAAAAGGCAATTAATACAATGTTTATTATAGTTTGAAAGAGTGTCAATGGCCATGTCTGCTCTTAGTCGAGCATTATGCTGCAGAATGTGCTATTCCATAAGTTCAACCGTTATTCCAGTGTTTCCCAAGGGATTAGAACCATCTCCAGGGGTAGAAAGCTCCCTGAAAAGAAGTTGCTGTTTCATGCAAAAAAGAAGATATTCGCATTGCGGGCGCAAAAGTCGCGCGCGCCAACGGAAACGGGAACGGCACAGTACACAACAGACTTTGATGATCCAATGTTTCACACTAATTCTAGCATTCCTCCAATACACGCTGAAGACAGGTGAACATTCCACCCGAAAGCTCCGATTATGAAATTTGTTAACTGTTACAACGCGATGCTTCCGTAACAATAAAATTATATACTCTACATGAAGTTGCTTTGTTATTATGTTTAGTGTAGCCATTTTTACCGCTTTCCCCTGCTGGCTCCATAGTTGCCTTTTTCTGAAGTAATACTAATGTGTACCATTAATCACAGTTAATTTTGTGACAATACGTGAGCAAACTGCTTGATGCTTGATTAAGTTCTTTCCTAAGTGAACGAAATCTGGTCCGTTGACTTGTCAAGAAATTGCAGCTCAGTGCCCCTCACTTACTCAAGAACAACCTTCCATCGTGTTGTGGTGTTTGCTAGATCTGTTACAAAGTCTCTGGTACAAATGAAGTTATTATTGTTCTTGATCACAATATGATGTTACATTATATGTAGCTAGTGGGCAAGGTGCTCAGGAGTCCGTGAGAAAAAAATTAGCAGCTCTTAAAAACAGGATTCTTCGTAACGGAACTGCGGTGTTTCATCCCAGCGTGCCAACGGCAGCGTATGCCGTCTGTACTATTCAAGGAATTTGTAATCGCACGAAGCAATTTCAATCAGTAGATGGTCAGATCGTTTATTAGCGAAAAAGAGACAGAAAGAACGGTAAGACACATCAGAGCTTCGGCGACTTCCCAGTTCCGACGTCAGCGTTACAATAATCGGGAAGTTCTGATGTATCTTACCCTTCGCTTTAACACTTTTTCGTTAATAAACGATCTGACCATCTCCTGGTTAGCAGCTGCTTCATTCGATTGCATATATCTTGAATAGAACAAACGGTAATACTGCCTTTTACACAGGTAGAAAAAATCAGCAATCACCGAACGTGCTATTGCATTTGTTTTACACGCTCAAAGTTACGTCTCTGTTAAGCCGCAGTAAGTGAAGCAAATGTTGGGTTGAATCCTTTATACGACGAAAGCCATCGTGGTTATATGCGTACTACTCACAGAGAGAGGTGAGTTTTATGGAGAATGCAAAATGTAAAATATGTGGGATACTAACCCTAACTGGTTATTATTAAATTATTTCTTTGTAAACACAGTAAACCAATCGGTTTAGGAGGAAGCTTCTCATCAATGACGTTTCAAAAGACGATGCTGAAAAGTTAAATTCTCTGCTAACCTAATCATGGACTAAGCGTAGTTTTGCCAGGTTCAACCTGTACTATGTATGCATTTCTCCTTGTGTCTCTATGCCTTTGCCCAAATTTGCACGAATCATGCTGTAAGCAATGGTAGTGGTTTTGCAATGATTTAAAAATGAAAACAAATACTTCGCTCACCAAAGCAATCATAATTCAGTTCGAAGTTCTCAAACAAATCAGAGCACTGCGCATACAATGTACGGATACAACCCGTTTAGTTTATACAAATATTTTTGTTGCGGAGCTTTCATGGCTCACCTTGCCTCGTCATTAGCTCAAAATACGAAAGCAGCGAAACGCTGTAATAATAAAATGACCATTTCGTCGCATTTCATATGCTGAGCTGATGACGAGGCAAGGTGAGCACTGAAAACTGCGCAATAAAAAAATTTATAGAAAGCAAACGGGTTGTATCCGTACACTGTATGCACAAAACAATCACTCCCGTTACAAAAAGGTTTACAAATTCAATCGCAGCTCTAATAAAATATTACAACTGTTTCTGTTCACTTGCTACCTCTGCAGCACAGACTTGGCTTATTGGGTGAAGAAAAATGCAATAAATTTGTTATAATCCATGGAATTCTACCAGCAGTAATACAATTTGGCAATACGTACTGTCACGTTCAAACCAATCTTAGACGTTTGTCGCTGCTGGACCAGAGGGCTTAGAATGATACCTCTTAATAGTAATAAACGGCAAACAAACGATGGAGAAAACCGAAAAACAATAAGGAAGAAAGTTAATAAAGATCTATCTATCTATCTATACTATATATAATGAAATAAGGGAAATTTTGTGTGTTCGCTGCCTTTACACGGTGACACGGGACTAATTGCCATTTCTAGGGCACCGGTCCGTTGCAGCTGGCGTCCTAGCGCAGCGAAGGTAGACTTTTTGCCGTATGCGGATCGATACGAGTAAATACTAGCGCGTTTGCGCTGTCACCCTGGCAAAGGCTGCGAAGTGAGCCAGAAGCAGAGGATATGGCT
>KN538396.1:341716-375576 GCA_000797535.1 Trichuris suis | reverse complement strand
AACTCCCCTCCCGCTCTCTTCCCAATTCATGCGCTCAAGTTCCGTACACGCTAAGCAAAGTTGCAAGTGAAATCATAAAAGCCATTATTACGAAGAAGGTCCGGCACAGACCAGTCGAGAATGTCGATGCGTAGCGGCGGCAAGAGCGGCTGGGACAGTAATATTGACGTAAGAGACAGTAAGGAACGGATTGACTGTGTCGAGAACGATGGACGGAAGCTACACCGCGAAAGGAGAGCTCTTACTGCCCGCACGCAAAGGAAGGCAAAGTACAGCGACGAGAACAGTACGAGGTACCCCCTCCAGGGGCATCTGCGCAGACTAGCGAACATCGAACGCATATTAGCGTAGATAACAAATCTCGGCTAGGGCTTCAAGTGGCTTTTCGAATCGACGTCATCAGATAAATCCTTGTACAGGCGAGCTTGCAGTAAACGCGCAACGTAGGTGAATGTATAAAAGCTCCCTCAGATTCGTGGCGACCCACTAAAATTCAAGTGGGTGGAGTGTTTGGCGATAAACGCCAATGCAGCCGATACGCCTGCTAATGAGCATGCGAATGTGCAAACTGAACGGCCTGTTATCACCCGTCTGCTTGATAGAGCCCGCGAACTCGTAACGGAGGGTCGCGCAACGAGTGCACGAGCAATTATAAAACAGCAATAACACGGAATATCATGGAGACGTTACGACGGGCAGGCGGAATATCGAATTACACAGTTGCGCCTACGATCAAGCAACCATAACGTTAAAGTTCTGACGAAACAATAACTGTTCGTTAAGTTCTAGTACGGTGAACGAATACCGTTAGTATCGAAGCAGTTCGTAGTGCTTACATGAGTCAGTATCTACACGACTAAATTCTCTTGTCACGTATAATCAGCTGTGCATACAACTGACAACGACGAAAATTGCCTTTGCTGCGATTGATTTTTTGACATTAGTGCATAAAGCTTAGGACAGTTCCCACAAATGGGTTTCGTTCTGTTTTTAAATGCAACGTTCTTGAAAAAATGTCCTCTTCTTCAAACTGCTTTGAACTTTACTCTTTTACTCTTTCGCATAGTGTAATTACGGAAATTCGACCCGTGGGAATTTTTATTCAGCGAAGTTTTCAGGAAGCGTCTGTTCCCGTCTTCAGCTCGTGCGTTTACTCTTTCGAGTACTTTGAACTGTTACAAAGTTATTCAGTTGTTGGTGCGTTCTTATACTACAGAAAATAGAAATTTTATTGTTTCCACCTCCCCTTGAGCCGCTCTATAACAGATAAAAGTGGTCAACAGAATAAAAATCTTTAGGACTGCTAATTTTGGAAAACAGGATGGAATTCAACCGTTTCATTGCTGTAACTAATCTTTCATGTGTCAAAGGCAGTGCACAAGCTGAATGGACATACCTTTGGCAAATTTAGCCTTATAGCAGAAAAAGGAGAAATAGCACTAGTCTTAATTTGTGATGCAGTGTGTGCAACATCGGAATACGGGAAATTGCACTGCACCTGTTTAAAGGTCAACAGATTACGTCAGTAAGTTAGCGGTTTGTTCATCAGGCAAGAACATAATTTATACATGCAAGAGAGCAAATGTAAGGAATCATGAAGATCCTCACTCTACTAGTCTGTACCATCCTGGTCATTGCGAAGAAACCTCAGAAAAACATATCTGCTCTGGACCTTGATGTAAGTAACTAAAGCATTAATAGATATTAGGGCAGATAATGTGCACTTCCAGTTAGGTACATGAAAATTAGAGTTTCATGTTTATTGAATTTCCAGTCAACCAACAGGCAGCATAAAATTATTTATTCCTCCACATGTTTTCGCTGTTGTGTACTTACCAACAGGTTCCTGTTGATTGCCTCAAACATGAAATATTCCTATTTCCTGCCGCACCTCTGAAGTCAGACTCATGCAGACAACGATCTGCGCAATTGTAGGCATGGTGGTTCTGAACGGCATGATATATCAATAACTTCATCCCCTGGTAAAGCAATTTTCCCTTTTTATTTGAAACCTTTTATTTAGTACATAGTTTCTCAACCTTTCCCGCGCCATCGCCCCCTAAAGTGCTCAGATTTTACCAGCGCCCCCTAATTCCTCTCTCGCTAGTATTCACCCGGCATATCTCTTCCGCTTCTTTCGTCTGCCACGAACAAATTGAGATACAGCCAGCGGATGGTTTACGTCCATTCTTGTCTGCTTTTACCGCCTTCCCGGTGCTTTTCGCGCTCACGAAAAACTACAGAAATGGAAAAGGACAAGCAATCGCTCAAGACTATTTCTTAAATTTAGGAATAAATCGACCAATACCAATCATCTAGAATTAATTCTCGCTGGAAGGCACATTAGCAGTATGCAAGAGGTGAAGTCTTTTCTTGTGAGTCACCCATAGAATGTGCTTGTAGGCTGTTGTTACAAAACTAGCAGCAACTAGTGTCACAGACCGCAGCTGCAGGCAGCGTCCCACTCGTTTGGGACAGAGTTCAGACTGGCGACTTGCATACACAATTAGCCTGCCGGACACCAAGTCATGCCGAGGGTAATTATTACAGATGCCGGGAGAACTTTTTCTCTGCTAACTATTCATCCGCATTCTGCATTAGAACCACCACTTAACCAACGTCCAAAGGGAACTTTCACTTGCTTCTTTCTCAGTAGCGCGTTAGATCTCCTAGCGCTACCCATCAGCTCTGTAGCATTGCCATCCCCATTGCCCCCTTGGCTTCCAGCGCCCCCCTGAAATCTTCCGGGGCCCCCAGGGGGGCTAGCGCTCCCTTGAGAATCACTGATTTAGTGGAAAACCTCAGAGCTGTCACATCGCAGCTGATGAATTAATAAATAATAATAAACATGCCGGGTATTAATAAATACGGCGGATTATGTATTTTTCCCGTTAGGAACGCTGAGGAAATCCATGTCAAGCAGGGAAGGCAGGGGGAGAGTGATTGAGAAAAACAGAAAGAGAGACGGTCTGCACTGTTGTTTCGCTCGCATGATTCTTTCCACCTGCCTCGTTCATTTTGCCACTATTTTTCTCCATCCTGACTGATCCGTTCCCTATTCTTTTTATCGTTTTCAGAGGACAGGACCACAGCGCACATGGCGCTAACCTTTGAGAATCAGTGCGCGGGCTAGTAAGTTGGAATTTACAAAACGAGTAGATTATGTTGTCCGCTGGAATATTTAAGCACTGTGGTTCGTCCTTAAAGTTATATTTGGAAAATTGCATTAGGTGTATGAAAGCGTTTCGTCAGTTTTTGTCAAAACACCCATTAGATTAAGTTGGAATAATATTGCTTATTAAATCCCCATTGTTTTCAACAATTCTCTGCCAACGTTCCGGCAGCATATGAATGCCCTGATATTTGAACTTCGCGGGCTTTGGTCCAAAAAAGTGAGCCACCCATTCCTGAAACTATCACTTCATTAAACTGCCTTCTACATAGGTAAAGCTGCGTTGTCCGGAAGAAGTGGTAATCTGAAGGCGCAGAGTTCGATGAGTACGCCGGCTAGGATAGCTCGCTCCACTTCCAGCTGTGCAAGGCATCTTTTGCCGCTGAAGCAATTTGTGATCATGCGGCGCATGCACCAGAATGGCCTTGTGATGCTTTGACGCGTGCTTCAGCTGCTTCTCTCGTATAGCATCTGCTGATTTTGTAGGCTACACACAGAAGATCCCCTCTGTAATCTTCTATCCAGGTTCTAGCAACTCGTAGTACACGATGCCTTGTTCGCCCCGCCAAGAACAGCACTTCTTCTTTCCATCGCTATTTTCCTTTCATGTGCAGATGGTCCCTTTTCCTGGACCCGCTCAGTGTTTCTTCCTTTTGAGGTTGTCGAGTATAGCCCACCTTTCATTCCAGTACTCTTCCACCGTTGTCTCGCCAATAATAAAAGCAAAATGCTGGCACAGTCCCCCATGGCACATTCTGACAACTACTAGGGCACCCATTCATCGCACTTTGGATTCCTACTCATACCGCTGAGTCTGCAGCCAACAGTTGCATGATGAGATCCAAGGGATTCTGCGATTTCCTAAGTTGTCTTTGCGGAGTCTTCTACAAGCAGAACCTCCATTTGGGGCGCCCTTGGACCGTCATAAACATTGAGATTTTCACTCTGAAGAGCCTGTACCGCTTTTGAGAAACGCGCGAAGAAACGATCCTGATGCTAAATGACTGGCACAAAAATCTTAAGTCTTCTGTTGCTGCCTTTCCTAGGCTAAAGAAGAAAAGTACGCAGCAGCGAACATGAACCTTCTTTGAGTGCATCTTCAAACCATGGCAAAAGAACGACCGAACGAACAAAACCTGAGAAATTTTGTTGGGGACTTGAAGCAGACGTTTCTTTACGTCATGCGCACGCCAGACCCCTGCGCTTGCACAACTATCAAACTAGTAAGAAGTCAACACCAATACTTTTGCGCACACTAAATGCCTGTAACCATCGTACGATGACTTGTTACAAACTGTTATTTTGTTAATCGCGATTTGCTTCTTAACTGCCGGCGTTGACTCCAAACGTGAATTCAAGATCGAATATAGTTTCACAACTACAAGTTGGAGAGCGTTTATTTCATATTGATGAAATGCGAGGCTTTCGGGATTCATCTGAGCACGCCGTCGGCGCGATTACGGTTAGTGGTATAAAGAAGTGGGCTAAATAGGTACTTCAGGCAGGATCTGGGTAACGAGAAGGCAAGGTCCCCTGTTCAAAGCCAGCCTGGGGCGTGGATAAAGTGGAAAGATCAAGTAATCAATTGCTCAATGTGTTGGAATATGTGTTAGACGGCGTGGAACTCAGGTGGTGAGCGAGTGGTTTAATAATGGAGTAAATATAGAGAAGTGAATGATCACCCGGCAAGCAATGCAAAAACGGTGAGACAGCAGAAGAAATGTCCTTGGCATGCTATGCGGTGGATGCACAGAAACGTGTGCAGGCAGCTTATAAGCATGTGTTGCTTGAGGAAGTTGGTTCCTCCAGCACAGTGAATTTAGAATATTTGAAAACAAATTTTTTAAACAAAAAGTTCATGCAGTTTGATCATTACCCAAATGTAAGGAACATAAAGCAACTTTATTTCAGTTACTTCGCGTTCTGGACGAAAATGATGTGGAATGGATTGAAAGCTGTCCTAACTGCACCATGCAGTACTTCAGATATTTATTCACTCATGACCCTAATAGTGCATACACCCTTTTGATCCCATTATGCCTCTGCGTCAAGGAGAAATGCCAAAGGAAAAAAGTAAGCATTTAAAGATGAGTGAGTAAGATTACTAACCCTTTACGTTGGCATACATTTCGGAAGCGGATGCAATAGAAGGTTCTTGTTGTTTTTCAAAAAGAGCAAGGATGCTTCTTTTAACGCCTTGCTTAAGGCTATTTTCTTCTCAGTGAAAATTGAAAACCGAATATAATAAGCTAATGCAAAAGCGTGTTTCTGGTTACATGAATGATCACGTCCAGTAACATATTAATACAATACTACGACAAGTACTACTATTAATAATATATTCAGATAGAACCAGGTATTGAATCTACAAGCAGCATAAGCAAATATCAGGGGTAGAGGAAAAGTTGTCAGCACTCTGATCCTTTAGTGTTGTTGTCCTGAGGGTACCTGACGGGAAGCTTCCTAAACTTAGACACTATCACAACAATAAGCTTCACGATCAGAAACATGACAGGAACAAACAGGGAGACGAACGTTGCTCAATAGTTAGTGTTCACAAATACACTGCTTGTAACAAGTTTTTAAAATGCTTTTCCTTGTGAAGTGCAAGTGTTATATGTGAGCCAGCAACTAAAGTTTCCCTCATGATGAGTTCAGCGACCAATGAGACGACCGAACGAATTATTAACACTTCATGACATTCAAGACAAACTAGCCTTCTAGAAATGAATGTACGCTTTTCGAAATTATTTACTTTAGAACACACACGATATCAATGGACCAGCTAAACATGGCAAGCATGAAAAACTGCGGATTGGAAAGTTCGAAAGAAAAATTCAAGAACGCGGCTGCAACAATGTCCTATTTTAAGATCAGAATCTGCCAAAATCACAAAGCTTCATCTAACAAAGTACAATAAAGTATTTTCTCTTCAGGCGCTAATTTGCTCTTGTATGTTGCAATGTAAATGAATGTACAGCGTCAGCTGGGCCAGAGTAATGTGAGCTATTGTGTTATCTATGGCTTTATACGTATAACACAACAAGGAGGATGCTGAACAAGCATGATCACCCACCAACTCAGACAATTCCATCCTCTCATTTATCAGAAAAATTGTGCAGTGTTTATAAGGTGAAGTGGAACTGGAGCCCAGATATGTTTAAGTATGCCAATCAAAATTAATAAAAAAGACTAATCGACTCCTGCGTGTGCCGCCAATAGCACAAAAACATGATATATACCGCTGCATAGGACGACCCTGTAAATCTGTAAAACAGATCTCAGAACAGGGATCGTCTCCTACGCCAGATGCAGTACAGTTGAACCTCTATTGTCTGAACCCCATCTGCCAAGGGGTGACTCGAGTATCAAGTTCAGTTAGATAATACAGGTTCCATGGAAGACTCTGACGGCGGGGAAAGCAACAGTATTCTAAGGCGGTGGCAGTCAAAATCCCGAAAGTCGAAATCCCGATAGGTCAAAATCCCGACAGTCGAAATCCAGAAAGGTCGAAATCCCGCATGGGTCAAAATCCCGAAGGGTCGAAATCCCGAATAGGTCGAAAGGGCACTGTAAAGTGTGGCCTTGCTTCAGTTGTGCATTGACATCTAGTTTTCCTCTAGTTTTGCTAACCGTGTTGATCTCTTTGCCTTCTTATGGTTAGTAAAAAGATTGCACTGTTGAACAAAAACCAGCTGTGTTCATAGGTGAGCCGCAAATGCTGAAGGAGTCATTTCGACTAATCCAAAACTCGAATATGCCAATGCACAACCTAAACAAGGCCACGCTTTGCATTTTCGGCCTATTCGGGATTTCGGCCTATCGGGATTTTGACCCATGCGGGATTTCGACCCTTCGGGATTTTGACCCATGCGGGATTTTGACCTTTCGGGATTTTGACCCATGCGGGATTTTGACCTTTCGGGATTTTGACCCATGCGGGATTTTGACCTTTCGGGATTTCGACTGTCGGGATTTTGACCTATCGGGATTTCGACTTTCGGGATTTTGACCCTAACCCATTCTAAGGGTGCACCTCAACTTGACGCAGCCACTCAGCTTTCTTTGTCCACTACCGTTCCTGAAGCTTATTTTATGAGTACATTAACTTGTTAATGGCAGGGTGAACTTACGCTGAACCAACATTTAAGGCGCAGATGTTCTTCTGTGAGTCAACGGGATTCGAACAGACAGTTTGTGCAACTATTGCGCATCCACTTTCAACTAGGTGAAACTTCACTCAGTATCAAAGAGAAGGGAGCAAGGAGATAACAGTCTGTTTTAGGTGACTACTGACTTACTGGACAACTACAGTGAATAACAAAACCCTTTCTAAAAGTAATGATACTTTATCAAAATGATAAGACTACCCTTCCGAAAGTAACAGATTAAAATTGTTTCAATTAACAGTAATTGTGAGCATATTTATCAGATCGCAACATGCATATGTATTCTAAAACTCAAGTTTGGTTCTCACTTCGCCTGATACAGAGGGATCTGCTTATACTGATATGATACTATATGCTGGAATGCTGACACAATGTCAAAATTTTATTACGGACGTACATCCCGTTAATCTTTGTAACAACGAAAACTTGCGAAGCTTTCGGCGCGCAACTGGGGCCGTCATCAGCGCCAAAAAATTTTCTTGGCCGCCACCGGGACCAGCAGTTGAGGAGCTCTTCTGTGTCGCCAGCCGACGTGGATATACCTGTCGAGTCGAACCTTGACTCATCGAGGTTCACTCACACGCGGCTGGTCCTACATCAGAGCAGCCTTCACACCGCCGTCCAAGGTGGATAGACACCAAACAATGACAGGGAGGCGTTGAACACAGCCAATGTAGATACGGTTTAAACAAACAGTTTAAACCGTCGATTCTACTTTTCCCTGTTTCTTCTTGTTTCTTTTTCTTCTTTTTTTCTTTCTTTCCTTCCTTCCTTCCTTTTTTCTTCTTCTTTTCTTTTTCCTACCTTTTTTGTTTCCTGTTTTTTGGCTGACGGTATAAGAAACACAGTCTGTGCCTTGTTGTAACCATCTATCTGTTTGTTATGCTCTTGTATATTTCTGCTTCCTTGTTATTTTAGCCTTATCTTGACGACAGAACATGGCTGCTCTTAGCGTTTGGCTTCGCAGTTCTGGCAAAGTTTCTGCAACGGTTTGCAGGAATATATTACCCACTGGCGGTCACGCGTTCGTCTTCGACAAGTACAAAGCAAAATTTTATTCACAATAGTGCAATAGAGACAAAGCTCAAGGAAGAGCAAGGTTTATTTACGATAAAAGAGATATGTACAAAGCTCAAGGAATACTAAAGTTATTAGGTACACCGTGAAAATAATCCAGATATGGCTGCGCGCAGAACCCCGTGGCGATTTGGCAGAAAACTCCAGTCAGCCTTGACCTTATTCTGCCTCTTCCTGGGCGCGTACTGACGTCACCCTGCTAGCGTTCATTTTGGGTACACACTAGGATACTCAGTCTCAAGAGGGGTTTTCTGACTTTCAATCTTAACTTTATGGAATGAGCGCTGACGGCGGGACGTGATTTGCCCTGAATGCTTCACTGAATAAAAAAGACTGAAAAAGAACAGGTACACGCCTGAATATTCAATGGAAACTATTCAAAAAACCCCTTACACAAAATTAAAAGGTCACTTACGCAGCCCTCATGAACGCCAGTTATTAATCGACTGGGTTATTGTGAAGATGAACCAGAAAAAACTTAAACTGCTCTCGCCGTAGGCAAATACAGCTAGGGCGTTCAGCATTGCTCAACTGATCAACGGTTGTTTCACCGCATATAGTCTGGTTAGAATATTGCCAGTGGGCCAAGTCAGTAACCCCCTTGAAGATGAGTATTCTACCGCGTAACCAAAGTGAACTATGGCAGAGCGATATCAGTACGTTTCTAGGACAAAAAGGCTTTCCAAATCGTCTCTATGTCAAATCACCCCTCGGTTAAACCACCCCCAGGACAAAATCGTCACACCGAAGCGTCCCGGCTCGGCCGCTCAAACACTTCCGAGGGCAGCTTAGGCTCTTCAAAATCAAGAACTTATTGCTATTAAAAACGTGTTGACAACGAGAAGTCTTATCATTGGGCGACAGGCATATGAGCCCTGGAGCAATGAAATGAAGATCCTGTTTGCCGATGGGACTTCCAGCGTTTCGCCTGTTTTTGCTCAGGTATACATCATCCCGCGACGACTTATTTTACCGGAGGAAACCGTTTCGTTAATTTTGAAAAGGAAGATACAGCACTAAGGATTAGAAGGCTTTCAAATGCTTTATCCCTCCTTTTAGAACTGTAATAACACAAGATTACCCCCGTAAAGTAAATTATGAAATTTCGAGAAACTTTTACAACAGACGGTTTTCAGGTATATGCGTCATAGTCAAAAAAGAGGGTTCCACCTTTCCTGAGACATACGCCCTCCTTCCCAACAAGCAAGAAACGACCTATCGTCGCTTGTTTGAGGCGATGAAGTGCACATTGTACGAGCCATCCCTGAGTCAGCCTCCATGGGCTGCAATCTGGCGACCATGAACGCCTCAAGAGTCGTCCTCCATGATGCTCACGTGTTTCGCTGCTTCTTCCGCCAGTGAGAAACATGAAGAGGTGACCAGGTATCGCAGCTACGCGTATCTAGCGCTCCAAGACTGAATGATAGTGTCGCTTGCTTTTGTCCCCTTGGGTGCCCTTGGCCTGGCATTCTAGCAGTTGTCATGCCAGTCTCCAACAGCTTCGAATCCGATGCTCGTTTGGTTTGAAGACAACTGCCTACCCGCCCAATCCTATATGTCGGCCGCGAAGACTTTCCATTTCCACTGGATATGTGGTCAATTCACCAAAGAACGCTGGTGGTGGGTCATGAGCGCAGAAATTACTTTGTCGAAGGGGCCCATGAGGGAATGAGGTACGAACCGGAGGGCAACCGCTCCTCATTCTGTAGGTTTACTGAACGGCTTCGAAAAGTGCAGGCGAGGTGAGACGAAGATTATGAAGGTCAGCGGACGGCTGCCAGCGAAGAAGAGGCGAAACTAAATCGAGGTGGATCAACGTTTTCTGCAAATCGTCAGGGGCTCGCAGGTAGTCAAATCTAGGTTATTTTCGTTACAGAGCTTATAGTTTTACACTTCCCTGAGATTTGTCTATTTTGCTTTACTGTGAATAAAATTCTGCATTTTACTCATCAAAGATAAACGGGTAGCCCCCAAAGGGCAAGATATTCCTGCAAACGGGCGCAGTAGCTTTACCAGAACTGCTAAGCCAAAATCTGAAAGTGATCATGTTCTGTCGTTATGAAAAGGCTAAACAACAAGAAAGCAGGAAAATACAAGGGCATAACAAAGTGATAGAGAGTTATGACAAGGCTCAGCAACAGGTGCCTTCTTCTACCGTCTTACCGTATGTACCAGCCTACATGTCGACCCTTCTGTTTCAGTGAAACGAATTCCCAACCTAAGTGTTAGAATAAATACGCATATTGTGGACCTGCTAAATAGGCTCCCCAATCCAATCATTGTTAATTGAAGCAATTCTAATTCGTTACTGTCGAAAATACTTTTTCGGTTTGACAAGGTATTACTGCTTTTTTTGGAAACGGTTTTGTTACTCTTTGTAGGTGTCCCGTAAACTAGTAGTCACTTGGAACAGAATGTTACTACCTAGCCATTCGTCCCTTTTTTGGATATACAGCGAAATATCGCTACGTTGATAACTGAAGTGGGTGCACGTTTGCATGAACTAACAGCCCTTTCCAGTTCCGTTGACCGACAAAAGTGCAGCTGCGCCATGAGTATTAGTTCTGTGCGTAAGTACGCCTTGTCTTCAGCAGGTTAGTGTACTCATAAAATAAAGCTTCAAAACTTGCATGGGGTGGAGAATATTATTCTCTGCATCATGCTGGCCTGCGCCAATTTGCGAGCGTCAGCTTGGCCGCGTCAGGTGGACGATGACCGGTTCAGCCTCAGTTGGAACCGTTCCCTACCTACCGGATCTGATGAGCAAGTATGTAGCCATGCTTCAGTGAAGAATGTACGGCAATGTGAAGCGTGCGTCAAAGTGAGCGCATCAAAAGCGCTCCTCTCGCAAAACTTCATTCAAGGTTAAAAACGGTTCTAAGAGAAATCACCTCACGTTTTGCGACCACAAGAAGGATAGATATTCCGTGGTGATGATATGTAGAGTATACAGTTTTATTGTTACCGTATTGTCCCGTTATTTCAGTTAACAAAGTTTTCGTCCGGAGCTTTCAGGTCAGGCCTTAGCCCTTCCTCAGCGGCTAAGTGAAGAATAGCCTACCGCTGAAGACGGTTAAAGGCCTAACCCGAAAGCTCCGGACGAGAACTTTGTTGACTGAAATAACAGGACAATACCGTAACAATAAAACTCTGTACTCTACATAAACTATTACGGCTTCGTACCAAGAAACTACGTTTCCAATGTAGTGATGATGTTTTAAATCAATGTCGGACCGTGCTCCTCTCATCAGTTTAAACTATTTATAGTAAAGCACAACCGAAATGTACCTGACGATTTTAATTTTGGCGTGGTACTGTATGGCAGTTCTCTTTCCAACGGTGAGTTTTGTTTTACCATTAGTTCTCCCCAAGTCTAATTGATTAGCTGCGTAATGAATGCCGTTAAGCATTGAGCATTTATAATTTACTTTACATAGCGCAGGCCTCGTGCGTTTGCGCTTGTGCGAAATGCACTTTCCCATTGTGATGAACGTTTCGTACAGCATCCTTTCGCGTGTTGGGAAGGCTTACGTGCAGATGGAAGGAATTTTGCGTGCGTAAATTTTTTCTGCTGAATTTTTGTGAGCATTTTGCAATTGAAAATTAGGGAAGAATCAAAATTCTCTGTAAAAGAAACGATTTTTGCGAAGAACTAATGCACCTGTATTTGCTTTCAAAGTTTGTGGCGTTTACATGTGTAGCACTATGTAGGTACGGTTCTTTTCTTGCGGCGTGATTTCACTTGTACCAGTTTTAGTTCTGTTGTTAATTCTTGGCTGACTTCCGTGGCCGAAATTCAGAGATGAACAATTGTCATGATGAAGAAGAAGTGCATGCACCAGGAGAGCAGTCATCTGTGGAACGTTCTTCCACACCTGACGATGACTCTGCAAATGTTACCATTTGTCGAACAGACAGCCATCTAGACCTGAACCATTACAGGCTAGAAAAAATAGAAGGACTGAGTGACATGCCCAATCTAAAAGAGTTGTGTTTGCGATGCAATCTCATAACGAAAATCGAGAATTTAAATGACGTCAGCTCAACCTTGGTTGAGCTAGATCTGTATGACAATCAATTAACAAAAATAGAAAATTTGGACCAACTGACTTGCCTTGAGCAATTGGATTTGTCGTTTAATCGTATTGAAAAAATTGAAAATCTGGACGCGCTGACTGGACTAAAACGTTTGTACCTGGTGCACAATCGGATAGAAAAGATAGAAAATTTGGAGCTCCTGGAGCAACTAACGTTGCTTGAGCTCGGCAATAACAGAATACGGAAGTTGGAAAACCTGGAGAGTTTGACGAAGTTAAAGGAGCTTTACGTAGGAGGAAACAAAATCGTAGCCGTTGAAAATTTGGAGAAGTTGACTGAATTACGGGTGCTAAGTTTGCAAGACAATCGAATTACTAAAATCGCATCCCTGAATGCGCTGAAGAATCTAGAAGGATTGTATCTAAGTGGCAACGGCATAAAACTTATAGAAGGTTTGGAAAACAATTGCAAAATCCAAACCTTAGACTTGGCCAACAATAAGATACGCAGCTTGGTCGATCTTAGTTTTATGGTTAATTTGGAAGAATTCTGGTTCAACGATAATGAACTGGAAAACTTAGGAGATTTAAAGTGTCTGGCAAAATGCTCGCACTTGAAAACCGTTTACTTTGAACGGAATCCTGTCAGCACCGGAGATCCGCTATATCGTCGAAAGGTAATGATGGAACTGCCCCAGTTGAAGCAAATCGACTCAACTTTATGTCGCTAATTTATGCTCATGCGACGTATAGTGAACGTACTGATTCTGTTTTATTCGGCGCTTTCCACAGACAGTACGTAAGTAAGAACGGGTTTCTAGTTTGCAATGAAGTACATTTTGTCGGCAGATTTACAGCACGTTCGTGTTCGATGCAATTACGAGTTTTGCAATTTCGTGGCTCAGTTTGTGATGTACTGCATTTGAAGTGAATGAACTGAAGCTCGATTAAGTGAACGAATACGTAATTACCGCTAAAGGTACGACACTTGTAAGCAAGCACCTTTCTAATATATTAACAGTGAAATAATGATAGGATGTTTTCATTGGTAAAGGCGGCAGTTTTGCGTTAGTTCTATAACAATAATAATAAACGGTGCTTTCAGAACAGTACATGTTCAGTTAACAGAGCAAGTTCTTGAGTGGAAATGTTAAGAACAATGAAAACTATCTTCAACCCTTCATAGAGAAGAATCTTATTAAAGCTCCGTTATTCACAATTTTGGAAGGGGATTTATCGTCTTCACGCTGCCTAGACGCCTCTATTGAGTTTTAGGATTCCGCACCTCAGCAGTTCCAGCTAAGACAAATTCGGGAAGCTAGCCACACATAACACTTTATCTTCAATTTCACCAACCGAATCTGCAATTATACAAGATAAACCTATACGTAAACACGTGAATACCGTTACGAATATGCATGTGACATCAAAGACTGTCGGTAAAGCGTATCAGCGGTTAGCATTAGCCTGAATGAACTTTTTCCTTTGATCTTTCCACGGCTTCTTCCTGTTCTTCGTAAGTATGTCTGTGAAAAACCAGAACAAACGCCCTACCAACGCATGGGTGAACAAGTTGTTAGGAAATTCACACAGAACAAGCGTTGTTAGCTTTCGGGACGCTCTACTCCCGTCGTCAGCGTAAGGCAGAGAGTTTTGATAAACGACCCCATGTCTCCTGTCGAAAAGAACCGAGATCTTGTCACTCCGTAGAATCGAACGAAGGTTACAGGAACTTTTAAAGCTTACTGTGAAATTAAGGGACCGTCCTAAGCGTCTGATCTGCTCACTTACTCCATTATAATAGGAAAGAAACAAAAGGGGATGGGGTTGTACGGTACTTGCAGGAATAGGTGGCAGCCACCTGCTTAACTTGCGAAATATAATAGATTTAACGAACCTTTAGGGTATCCATTGTTAGTTAATGTGGCCGAGATGTAGTCTAACCCAGAGTGCAAAAGTGTTGGGTCACAGATAGCGAGGGCCTGATCATGCCGGTGACAGTGCCTCTTTTTACGAAAATGGGATGGTGGGAAGAGAAATTTAGAAAGGGTGGGTTTTCTAAATGCAGTAGTTTTAAGGTTGCATCCTTCTTTAGTGACTAGAACATCTAGGAAGGCCGGCCTGTTGTTGGACTGTTTCTCCGTTGTTAATTCAATGTTACCCTGGAAAAGGTTATTTAAATGTCCTAGGAAAGCCTTCTCCTTCCCCTCAGTGATGAAGGCGAAAATGTCATCTACATATCTGTTGAAAGAGGAAGGACTCATGTCACTGTCCACAGTTGCAAATGCTGCCTGTTCTAGGTGTTCCATTAACAGTTCAGCGAGAATGGGGGAGAGTGAACTCCCAATTAGGGCTCCATCTTTTCGAAGGAAGAAACCTTGAAACCTGAAATAGTTACCCTGTTGCATGCAAAAGACTACCAATTTTCTGGTGTGAAAAGGTCTTAACCTCTCCGGGAAGGGATGGTTGTGTCAGATTTTAACAGATCCTTTAGGATTTTAAGTGTGCAAGTTATGGAGATGCTAGTAAAAAGATCTCTAACATCGTAACTAACCATTAGGTCATTAGGTTTTAGATTTTCTGTTTTTAACGAATTTCGGAGGTCGAAAATGAAAGATTTTTTAACGGCGTTTTGAAATTTCATTTAGTAAATGCGGAAAGGTACAAATCGTTTATTTTTAGTACTTACACCAATTTCCAAAATTTCGGAGCTTTCGGAGCCTACACGCGCTCCGTTGTCAACGATTACAAATACCTATTTTGATTTTCAGAATTTTGGAATTCAGAATTGAAAACATTGGATTTTGATTTCCAGGATTTTGAACGCTAGAAGTTTGTCAGTAGGGTGCACGCGTACTTATATCTTCCTCTGGATAAATACGTGTGCTAGCGTAAAGGTTTTTGAAAGTTATTTTATTAATAGGGCGGAGTGGGTCCCTGAAGTACAATGGCACTTTGCTTTGTCCAACTTGTCGTAAGTGCAAATTATCGTTGATTCGAGTTATTTAGTCGATGCCCATAACACCGAGCTCGTAGTTTAGTGTAGCATATCTTAACGGGCTCAGAACACATTCACCATCCCGGGCAAAATCATCTAACGCAAAGCCTGTGTTTTCATTCAATTCATTCCTGTAATTTACTGAACATTGTACTGAAAGCGAAACAGAATAGATATGGTCATACTCTTCTGAATGCGACTAAACTTTAACTGTCCTAAAACCGCTGAACTGAGCTTGGGGATGCTACAGCGACGGCAGTTTGTCTCTATTCTGATGATGCTCGCAACAGCTGTTTGAAGGAGATGGTACACCCGCACTTGTTCATTGCTTAGCAGAGTGTTCCTCAAGCTCAAGCCAGCCACCATGTTTTCTCATCATTGATGCCGCCAGCTTCCCCTGTTTATATGGTGATCTCCCCAGTCCTTTACTCCCATTTGCTTCTGCCCTGAACATCAAACACTCACTCTTCTAACTCTGCTCCCTTCAGACTTTTCTAGGATAAAGGGGGTGCGTCAGTTTTTCGTGTCCAACATTGGCGCAGGCTAATTGCTCAGTCGATTTTACCAAGTGGGTTATCCGTTTGTGCTTCGGTGCGAGGTCATTATCCATAGGAGAAGTATCAGGCCATTCTACCCTTCCCACTGGCTCACTGAGAATTACTGGTTTGGTGGGTCTTTAGGAGGGTAACAAGCATTGACTGTGCAATTTTCTTCATTCGTTTAAGTATTTCATTGTAGCTTTGTAGGAGAACGCTTGCGCCAAGAACGAAGACTTCGATTAACTCAACTGTTTACTGATGTAAGCGAGTGTATGATGAAGGAAAGAGAGTGAACTGGGGAAAACAATGCCTTCTTATACAGGGCGTATTGTCCCCATTAGCGCGATCTCTGAGTTCACTTGGGCGCGACCTTGCAACGGGTTCGCCTCTGTGGGACCACATGCCGCGGTCAGTCTCGCCCTAGACGTGGTCATTGCACTGACTAAGGTGCGACCTCGAGTGGATCACACTCCTGCGAGCGTTCAAGGCGGTCTTCATGCAGGGCGTTCTCGCTCTTTGCCCTTCGGGGACTTTCATCCACCGGCTGGCATTGCCACAAGCTTGTAGAGGCATCTTATGCTCTTCCGAATCTCTAGTAATGGGCATTCATCTATCATAATAACCTAGCCATCCTACCATCGCAGGAAACTATCGTACGCCTTATCATTGGCCTGAGGAACAAGAAAAGACAAAATTCAAAGATAAGGTTCTACTGAACGATGTCGTTGTCACATGTACGTAAAGACGAAACATCCTAATCGTAAACATCGCAACTTAGGGACCCTGTACTTAATGCCGATTTGATTTGCGGATAAAGACATCAGAATCACTGAGCTCATTACGTTATTCAAGAATACATGTGTAAATAGTTTTCTTCCTTGAAAACCCGCAGATATATTGTGAATGCTTATTTAGCATAATGAATTGGTCAGATTAAGCAGAATCATTTTGCGTGAATACATTGGCGCCTAATGCAGCACCTGTAACAATATAGGGAAGTAAGGTCAAGTTCACAGCCAATTTTGCAGCCTTACCTGTCAGAGATGCAGTACTTTGCGACCTTAGTAAACGGCAGAGCAAAATTTAAGGTGCAACCGTAAATGTACAAAACGAAAACAGCGCTTATTCTTTCTTCAGGAGCGCCAAAAATTTGCTCAAATAAGTCTGGAAATGTTGACGGCCGAAATGCACTTACAAGTTCATCGGACACGTACAGTTATCTATGTTGCGTCAGTTGCATATTGGTGTGCATCTCGTTTACTATCTCACATCCTTTACCGAATCGTTTAAACCTTAAACTATAAGAGAGCACTTAAGATTGACGTATGAATTAAGCATTGGGATCTGAAGTCAGTGTCTTCAAAGCTACTCTGTATCCTCTTCTTCGTCTTAACAGGTTTCGGGGCAACTGAGTTAGATCTATGTTGTTTGCTATTTTGCCTGGTAGTGCAGGTTCTTTTCATGAATGGTAAGTTCGTAACATATAACTATCTATTGGAAAACAAAGCGTAAGGAGCATATAAACCTTCATAACTGAAATTGCCGTTGACACTGTTAATACTAAGTGTGTCGATCGTGCTTTGGAGCGTGAAGAGTAGTTGATGCCGAAAATCTGTTTAATGAGCGAAACGAAACTTCCATTCTCTTGAGTGGAGAAAAGAATGTCAGATTGTATAACAGCTAGCACAGTAATGTAAACAGAGGTAAAACGACAAAGCTAATTAAGTAAAACTTGTTACTGCAGTGCGGCTTCACCTGTTCCAAAGCTTTTTCACTGCTTACGTGGACAGAATATGGAGGATGAACGAAAGTTGCGATGAAAAGCGCAGTTTTTATTATTGGTCAAGGAATAAGATATCTTTTCAACTATCGTTTAATGAACATACTTTTTCAGGTGATATTCTAATCCCAAATGGGTACAAACACCCTAATGTTTATTGCTACCGAGAAAAAGTGGTCATTTCAATGCGTAACCATAAAAGCACGTGTAAATTAAAATGCAAATAGATTCATGATTTCGAATAGTGTATTCTTTCTAACCGAAAATTTGAGTCTTGTTACCTATTTGCCCGCAAACAATCTACCGTAACCCACCAGCGTTTGGAAAACGCAGTTTCCTTTACTGAAAAATACCGGTCATCCAATTCTGTCCTTACCTTTGTCTAAGCTAAAATATTAGCATTGCGTTTAGAGTCAGGCTTAGAAAAGGGCAAAAAAAGATAGACGAAAGCTCAGGGTGAGACGGGACCTGCACTTTCAGATGGAGGCAGGTTGTTCGCTGGCAAATAGGTAAGGAGAACTGAAAACTTAATTAAGTGGTTAAGTGAAACCTATATAATTAATTTTCTTCGCCGTTATTGCAGACAGGGCTTACGCAACCATGTGTAAACAATCTTTGCGAGATACCTGTGAATCGCTTAATTTGTTTGTTTCCGTACGGTGATTTATACGTACGTACAAATTGGCGTTATTTGAAGTTTATGCTTTTATTGGAGAATAAGTGAAGTTAATGTGCTGGGTAGACCATAAAAACTTTAGCGGTTTGAGTAATTGCAAAAAAACGGCCGTCCAAGCTTCAATTTGGGTTGCAAAATACGTGATATTTCTCGACCTTTTTCTAAGCGTAAGCAGAATATTTCGTTCACATTGAGGAGTTACGCTGCGTTCACGGTTCCTATGTTCTACGAGCGTTTTTATTGAGGTGCTTTTTACAGTGCTCTATTTTTTTGATCACTAGTCTTATTAAGTTTGTTGAATTTGAATTACATGTAACTTTCTTATTTTGCGCCTATTTCAGCAGCTAGTTTTGTTCGCTGTATCAACTTTTTGTTCTGCGTTGAATCATTAGTTGTCGTTTCATTTTATTAGTTTTTACCGTTTTTGTTACTTTTATTGGTAAAAAGCGAAAGACCAGTTGCTGTGTTTTACGCGTGTTAATTTAGTCATTTAACGATAAGGTTTCCTAAGTTTTCTATGACTGACTTGGCAAAACGTAAATGATGTGCAGGTTTATTTCTTGTCGCTTCAGTTACAGTATGCTAGTTATAGATGCATGGAGCAGTCATCTGTGGCTTGCTTGTGTAAACAATATGTGAATTTCAGTTTTCAATAAGTTTTTATGTGCCAACCATTTTAAACCTAAGTACTTGGATTGACACATAGCTTTGAGCTGCTGTTTGTCAGCGGTCTAAGCTCACGTAAAATCCTCCTCTTGTAACGAGTAAGAATTAGTCTATTGTGCCTGTAAGAGTAATCGTTAATCAAAATACAGTTACAATAAACTCCCCAAATAATCTGGCTAAGTGCATCAGAACATAGTAGATAACTTTTATGGTGACGGACACAATGCAATGACTGAACGTGTTGCAGTTGTGATCCTCTTCAGTGCTCCTTTTTTGATGTGCAAAGTATTTCAGTGCTATCGTTCAAATTTGTGCGTAGCCAATGTCGTTGAGCAGTAAGGTAACTGCTTGCATGTTGTTACGTTGGCTGGTTTCTCATTTTCGTGTTCCAGGATCCTCATTCAGCAACGAACTTGCTTCATTCATTGAATAGCTTCCTCGATAAAAATGGCGGAATTCGTGACAGTGCAGCTGTGTCTGATATAGTTCAGTAGGTACCTCTGCCATCCAAGGTTTTTATCCTTTAACGTGTGTGTTTTATAGTAGCATGGACAGAGTTCGTGATTTTCGAGAACGTTTCATGTATTTACAAGTGTTGAAAACTACGAATGAAGACACCAGAAAAAAGTACGTGATAAAACAGTTTCTGACTTCAAAGTTAAAGAGGAGATCCAATAAGAAGTACTGTGTTTCCAGAACATTATGCTAGTATAACATATGAACAACATAAAAAATTCGTGTTAGAACCAGTTTTTTCTGCAATTAATAACATGTTAACTTTTTCTAAGAGGTAAGTTCCAGGCAAGTGTAACTGGGTAGCTTGAAAGACCGTGAATCCCTTTCTCACTCGCCTAGCTGAAGTACTTGAGACGTAGTTAATTTATTCTTGTTAGAGCAGTACGCTTTTTCATGTTTTTCTTTTCTAGGCTGCTACAAGCTGGTGCATGGGACTTGCTGCTGGTTTGGTTGACAGAGGGGGAGCAGTGCCAAAACTGGAAGTTTCTTTCTCAGCTATTAGAGCTGTTCATTGATCTGCCTGTTTATGTAGAATTGTTGAAGAAGAATAGTATTCCTCGAATAATTAATCGTTTATCGAAAAGGAAAGATATATCAGCGGGTTAGTAGGCTTTATTGTCTGCGTATTCACAGCGTACTGTGCATGTAAGATTTGTTGTAACGGATAGTTGAGTCAGAACAAAGATCTTTATTGACTGCACTTTTCAGAGGTAAGAAACCTGGCAGTGGACATTGTTTCAATCTGGAAAGATATCATTGTTGATGAGAAATCGACTGGTAAAGTGACAGAGAGCAACTCTTCTGCTTCCATTTCAAAAGCAGAAAGCGGCAGCCAAAACAGTTCCGTTATTCAAATACTTCCACATATTTCCATACAGCCAGAGGATGCTACCATGCTTCCGCAGCCCATTGTCAGTTTACCTAGAATCGAAGTTCCAATGCAGACAAAGTCTTTATTGTCACAAGCTACTAAATCGAGAGTAACATTCTCGTTGGGTAGAGATCCAGTAGATTTAGAGGGTCAATCAGACCAGACATGTTCGTCTGACGTTGCGTCAACCACGGACAGTACAGCATCAAATGAAGAAATGATTTCCACTGATCCGTCTGATCAGCCTCCTTGCCTTCAGCCAGTCGAAGACGTTTCTCCCAAGGAGGGATCCATGTCTTGGAGTTCGGATGACGGTCCTCCGCTTCTAGGACCTTCACCAAAGCAGGCTGTTGGCACCAGCATTGACAGGGGCGTTCAAAAGCGGCGCAAAACCGCTAAAACATATCCTTGTAAATTTCGTTCAACAGGTGAGTCGCCAAATTTGGGCGCAATCAAATTGCCTTTGTGTCTGGCGGCGCGGCGATTGATCCGCGGCATCCCCTTTGTTCTCCTCTTTCTTCCCGTCAGAAAGAGAAATAAATTTGCCTGTCCGCTCAAATGGAGTGCAACGTTAACGCTGTGCTGTGCGTTTGGTTTCGACAAATGTCAAACCAAAAAACCTGACGGATCAGTCTTGATGTGCAGGCAGAGATCGAGGTTTTGTACTGTAGAAAAGAGAGATGCATTTGAAAGTGTGCAGTTGCCGATGCCGTATTAACGCTTGCTAAGCTGCATTCCAAAGGGATATAAAGAAAGCAAAACGCGTGCAATATCTGATAACATCTTATCATTAAGGCAAGCCAAACTAGCGGCCCAAGTATGCACACTATCACCATTAACTCCAGTGTAACTACATTGAAATGTAAGCAGCTGTTTTTGCAGTCAGTAAGAAGGCTATCGTAGGCAGGCAGGGAACGTAGCGTAGTTGCTGAAACCGCGTACCGCGTTGTACCTATGAATGATTGCTGTTGAGCATCTTGCCGCGAGCTGTTTGTAAGGTACTGCTATTTTAGGACTTGAACTGGAAACGTTACCAGCACCAGCAAAGCTCAAAAAGCCTGAAAAGAGTCTCTCTGCTAATGACATGCGTTTAATGCTAACGCATAGGTCAACTGAGTCTGTTCAATCTGTTCCCAGTGGAACAGATCACGTCATGCAAGATTTGCTCAAACCGATGCCGTACAGTGTAGACCCACTGCAGTCCCCTACAAGTGACGAAATGAACAAGCCACTTTCTTCTAAAAGTAAGCACCAATTCACATTTTCTCAGAACATGTTTTCAGAGTTTTGTGCAGTAAATGTCTGTTGTGATGGCCAGTGTGAGTTAGCAGAGCATTTTGCCATTCCATTTGCTTAAGTGATTTAATGTCGTTTTGTGATCACGCAGGAAATTTGAAACTCAGGCGCATATGAGAGGATATCAACCAGAGAAAGAGATCTCTTATTTCTGTTGTTTTTGACGTCTGATGTCCTGTCTTTTCATGCAGATTAGGTAACAGGTAAATTAGGATGGTACGTCAGGTTTATCAAAGTTCATAAGCTCAGATTGCGCAATTTCCGTTCATTTTAATCTTGAATGCTCTTTACAAACCTTTCGTGCTTACCGTGCAATTGGCAATCTTCCGGAACTGTAGGCATTTACGCATTGTACAATTTTTTATCTCTTTTTTAAACTTGCTTGGATTGAAACAGTCGTTAACCTATTTGTCCTCCGAAACCTTCCTTACTCATTCTTATCTCTAATATCAGCGACATTTTCTGAATTTGTTTTCTGTGGTGACAAGCTAGAAGTGCATAAAGGGAACGCGTACGTCAACCTATTTCTCCAACGTGCCGAGTATTCCATCTCTTATCTGTTTGAACTTCAGGTGCGCTAGACCCACAAAATTATTTGAAAGCGTGTACGTTTGAACAGTAATCTTTAAAATGAGGGAGCATTATTTCAAAATGATTTTCTTTGAGCAAGCAATTGAAAAAGCTATAGGCCACGTGCTGGTGCGTTCGCCAGTTTTCCGAGAACACGTTCGTTACAAGCGGATTCTGTCACCAGCATCAGTGCATGCCTGTAGAAGCAGTCTCTCTTCTTAGCTGCCAAACCTTGTAGCTAAAAAACGCTTGGAGATTATTGGGTTGCAGCCATGTTTGCATAACCACTATTTTCCCTTTGGTGTACTTCCAAGTTTTCACGTTCCCGCGTTTCTCTTTGGGTGTTTGCGACATAGATTTTCTAAGACTTCGAATACATTTGATTCCTTTGCTGGGTTGACTATAAACATGATCTTCTGTTTTCATCGAAGTGTATTATTTTTAATTTCTATTCGCGAAGGCAGCCCGTGATTTGAATGCTGAGGTTTTATTAACGGAGCTGTCGGCAGTGAACTTATCCCAACGTCAGCGTCTATAACGGATTGCTTCCTGTAGACGGTGACAACCGAACAAGGCTGTTTGCTATAGCTGTGTTAATAAAATTTGAACGTTGAACGAAGAACGAGTTAGTTCCGTAAAAGGAAGTGGTCTTGGGACCAGGCCTAGTTCAGGTAATGGAAAAATTCGAATAATCGAACAAATGTTAAAACTGCTCAATTTTTTGACTCTGCTTGTTATGAAGTTTTATTTCGTAAATGTAATTTCAAGTATTTTAATATTCGAACTTCAGTACGGTTGTTTCTTGCCTGTTCTTGGTCTCTGAAATTAAACCAAATAAGCACCCTACCAACGGATGGATGAGCAGTTATTAGGAAGAAAAACAGAACAGTGATACTAATATTATTGTTCTGACAACCGTAATGAAGTTCGAATATGAGAGCCTCTGGACCCGTTAAGAAGCGTCCACTTCTCAAGATAATTCCAAGTATTAATTTTTTACTGCTAACGTCAAATTCCTTCAAACGCACAATAATTTATCAACGACTGAGATCATCTGAAATGTACCATCGCTTTCTACGCGTAACATTAAATAACGTGCAATGTACAGCAGTCCATCTCCATTGAGCAGTTCAGTCACCCTAAGCAAACAACAGTTCAAACCTATTCCACCATTCTACAGTAGTCAGAAAACGATGGATAAACGGTGCGATGTTTATGGAACGCTTTAAAGCAGGTTTATGCCTTTGAAGATAAAAGTCACCAAATTGAATAGTAAAACGGGCGATACTGCTTAGGGCCGGTTATATCGATCTGCAGTTTTTACCTTGAACAGAACGTATGAAGGTGTGAACGTCAAGTGTTTTACATCAAATGTTACCTCACCTGTTCAGCTGATGGATAAGGGAATATTTAAAAACTTTGAGCTTCCGCGTAAGGATGTGACCTGCTCCCACCCCCGTTTCGTAATACCGTTTCTCGACGTGCAATAGTATTCCATATAAGATCTGAAACATGCTACGTTAATGGAAAAAATAAACTCTATTTTCCACAAGTCACAAAACGATAAACTAACAGCGATACGCGCAATGTCTTCCATTTTGACAATTTAAAATTTTGACCTTCCGATGAATCCGAACAACCGAATATTCAGGTAATGGACGTTCGGACAATCGACTTCCACTGTATTTAGTTTACAGCAGTGCTACCAGCGTTTGTTCATACGTGTCCTTAATTAGTTTGAAAATAGGGCTGCGAATTCCGTATCTTGCAATGTTCTCAAATCATCTCGTTGCGATGAACGGACTTACGGCCCACTAATAATGAAATGGTAACCGTGATGCGTTGAATTAGTATTTGTTTACTCGACTTTGGATCATTGCATGCCTCTGTACTATTATAAAGATGCTACTCCTCTTGATTTAAACCTTCTGCTACTTATGCAGCGTCGTAGCTTCTTAAATGTTTCAAGTTTTTGTTACTTTTGTAGCTGCACTTGATTGCAACGTCAGCCTAAAGCGTAAACTAAGCTATCCACACGTTAATGCATTACATGCACATCATGGCGTAAAACATAAAGCTTCTTGGTAGCGGCTTTGTGATGCTAATTATGCTGATGACCATAAGAGAAGTCAAGGGATGCACTCTGTAAGTGAGAAAGGCACAATTCTTCAGCTATATTACGTAAACAGCCAATAGAATTTCATTTAAAAACATGGGTGCAAGTTCTAAAGTAACAAAAGTAAGAATTATTTTTGCGTCAGCCTGTTATGTATGCCTACAAAAATGACGTTATGTATGAGGCAGTAAAGGTGTTCACTATTATCTGCAATTGGCCTCAGAACGTATTCCCGCTGATACGGGGAACGTCTTGCATATTCCATCAGAAGTCCCTGGAAATTCATCATGTAATGAGAAATAGCATTTTGCGCAAATAGTGCAATGAAAAGTTATATTTTTTGTGGTATCGAAGAAATAAGATTTCTGAACGGGCGCATATGGTATCGTTTTGTTTTGCGATGAAAAGACCGTTTCTTTCCATTGTTCAAACTTTATTATCCTAACTTTCGGGACCAAATGCGTCCCATCTACAGAGTCTGCTTAGTGTTCGCAGAGACTGAAGACGGAACGCCGTTGAAAACGACGTTAAAAATTGCACATTCGAAAGAAACAGTTTGCCTCCGTAAAATGAAATGAAAAACTTTATTTTATTAATAGAAATCAAGTTACTGATATATCGTATTTGAACACAGGCACTTTCGTACTTGAAATCGCGGTATGCAGGTGATATGTAGTCTCTTGCTGATTGAGCAACCAGTACTTCGCTAAAAATACTTGCCGCGAGCAATTAACGTGTAGAGGTTGTCGAAGTGCGTGAACTGATTGGATCTTCTTTGCTGCATTTCAGTTACACGCCTGCCATAATACGGGTGACTTTCTGACATGCAGTTTCTCATTTATTCATAATATTGCGCGGCTGGGTGCGATGACGGCTGCAGTTTTTAATACTGTCCACACTAACTGTTACTCTGACGACGATGGTCAGTTCTGAAAGTTCCTTACTTTTCATAACGCACTTTCAGTTGTGCCTGCTGTTCTTATAACTAGTTGGTAGAGTCTTCTGCGATCACAGGTTGATAACGGAAGTTACTTTTTTTTCATGAAACAACTTGTAATGATCTACAGGTTATTTTAAAGATGTGATGGGATGGTCAATTGTTAATTAAACTGTATGCACTAATTAGACGATACGTAATCTGGCACTCCACCAACAGTCATAACGATGCCGCATTAGCGAAATCTACTTATATTACGTACGCATTTAGAGAATAATAGACTTATTGATAATAGGTTGCTGGAACATACGTTTCAATACAGCCAATTACAAATTGAATACTTTCTTTAGTAACGATATCTGATGGAGGCGTTTTCTCTGAAATGCTGGAGTCGGCGGCAGCGTTGGGAAAGCAAGCGATTGTACGCAGAAAGAAAAGCTCAATTAAACAGGAGAGCCAAGAGTCGAGCAGTACAGCAAAACCAGCAGCATACATGGACAAGATGCAGCCCGTCTACAACGCAGATGCGCCGTCGACAGGTCTCCCATGGCATACAATTATTGGCGATGGTGCGACACCGAGAGAGGAGCCCATAAGAAAGCGTCCCAAGCAGAAGAAAGTCAACTGGCCTTCTGATGAGGATCTCGTTATGATCCATTACTTTGAGTCAGAAACGGACGACCATGGTAGAATTATCTTATAATGCATGTATATATTCCAAAAAAAATTCTTAGACTTCCTCAATATTTGTCGGGAAAAGTACGGATGCGATTTGAAGCATTATGAAATGATGAGGGAAAGGGAAGCACTGGAAGCAGCAAAGAAGAACATTCAGCTCAGTGGAACAGTGGACGACGATGTTCTCGTAATAGGCCGAAGCTCTTACCGCTTGCTACCTTTGGATGATGTGCAAAAGACGGGAGAAATGGGCCGCGATAGCGAAGAAAAAGCACAGTTCAAGAAAAGTTGCGCAGTCGCCCTACACGAAGTCTTGTATATGGAAAATGCTCTGCCTCCTACGCCAAGTGATGGCAATATTGAACGCAATGTAGGGTCGGATGTTGTCGTGCCTCTTATTCCATTGGAGAAGGTGAGACGTCATACATATCGTCTATTCTATCCTAAATTTTGTCTGCGTCTTTAAAGGTAGCCCGGGAACAATCCACCGTGACGAAAGCAGCTCCGTCAGTAAATGAATTACCTTCTGCGTCCTATCGAAACGTACCTGAGACTTTGCCTGCCGTTCTTCCAGCGGAGATGCCCTTGCAGCAAGGTCCTTACGCAGAAGCTGTCTCTGGCGATTACCGCCCACCTTACTGCCCTCCTTACGGAACGCATCCTCCGGCCGTAAGGCCGGAAATGCCGGCGGATATGGTTATTTCATGACTGAGTGCATTAATGAACGCTCATTAATTTCGTTGTAGTATTCCGAATCGTATTCGTTTCGACAGCCCATCCCAGAAGCGGTTGGTTTACCAGGTATGGCATCAGGTCCTGGACATGCAGGTAATGCACCAGTGGTAGCAGGACCAATGAATCCATTGCATCCTCGAATGCCATATGGTAGACCTCCATTGAACGTGCGCGCGCCTCCAGCCAGTAGCAGTAATATTTATCCTCCGCCTGGCTCAGGGGAAGGCCCTTCAATGAGAAATTGGGGTGGACCACCTTCTTCAGGTAGGCCTAACAATTGTCATTTTCGTAAGCTAGAAGGAATATATGTTTTCAGGTCTCCTTGGGAATGCTCCTATGAGCGCCGTTCCCAACCAGGCAGCTCCCCAATTCAGTGGCCCATCCCGTTGCCGATTTCCTAACGTGCCTCAACAGGGTGTTCCCTATCGACGGTTCGCCCCTCCACCATCGTCAAGAGCACCTTTCCCACGGCAACCATTCCGAGATGTCGCCACGGGCAAACCTCCCTGCCATTTCTTTCAACAGGGTCGATGTGGCTTTGGGGTTCGCTGTCGTTTCCCTCATATTCTTGTTGATGATCCAGCACTATCTGGATGTCGTCCCATTCCCGGCCCACCGCCTTCTCGCGGTGGTGAATTTGCTGGTTCGTTTGGAAACGCAGGTGAATGGATGCCTGAAGAACCAATGGAGTGGAACGGTTAATGGGCATCTCCATCTGTTTTGTTTTTGCAATGCGCAGCTGTTGTCAAAATTTCTTAATCGCCGACTTCGCGTATTTTCGTTTGTGTTACGTTTTGCTAAAGGTGGTCTTCGGCGCAAACTATCCCGCAGCTACGGTAGGAGAAGAGTCGGTCATCTGACAGATTTTTATGTTAATAGTCCAGAGTAAAGACGATAAGCAATTACAATATACAATGGCGTTTGACTGCTTCAGTAGCGGTACTTGGTTGAATAATCCTTTGGTGATATGACCAAACCGCGTCCCTTGCGCGCTCCGCGGTAAACAGTTTCTATAATGTCTATACATTCTTGCGGGTCTTCAAGTGCCCAGTTGATCTTATTGTTGTTGCCGGTGCCTAAAGTGTATTCAATGATGATATTTCCACTAGAACAAATAGCGTTGCTGCCTACCTAAGTCGATCATAATGTGCTTATTGCGGAAGAAGAACATAACGGTGCACGGGTCGTACAGTTCATACATTTTGTTGAAATCAGGTACCTGGGTTATATCTACGACGTAAACTGCGGCGAAGTTCTTAACTTTCTCAGCAATTTTGAATAACACCTAGGAAATCCTGCGTCGAAGAAATGGCCGGCAGCTGGAAGGTACCTACCTCATCCATTTTCATACAAGTCGGATCCCAATCGTGGCCGAATCGAATAACAACTACACGGTCCTCCTCGGACAAGATGGCTTGGTCCACTTGCCAGCCATTGTGAAGATGTGGTAGCATGTAAGACATGGCGTAGCTAAAAGAAGCGCGAGCATCAGAACTCTACGACGCCTTGTAAACGTGACATTTTCACGCATTTGACATTTTCATAATTGATCTTCAGTTCACGGCTTTGGCCCGTTTGTTGTGTGTCTGTAAGTAAACTTCAAAATGCCCTACCAGCGAATGGATGAGCAGATTGTTACAGAAAAATACAGAACAATGTCTAACCGTACGTTTCGGAACAGCAGCAGCTCCGAAACGTACGGTTAGTCGTTGTTCTGTATTACCCTCTAAGAATCTGCTCATCCATTCGCTGGTGGGACATTTTGAAGTTTACTTACAGACGCGCAAAATGGGCCAAAGCCGTGAACTGAAGATCAATTATGAAAATACCAAAGCCCGTCACGAGACACCCCGTCTTCCGAAACATTTGAGATTTAACTAAATACCAACGGACAACCTCAGTAATTACTGTAACACTGTACTGGAATAAATCACGAACAAACTTGATTTCTTACTTTTAAAGCCGAGGAACTGCTCAATATCGCTAGTGGGAAGACGGTAACAGTATGGTTCTAAGTGTTTTCAGGTAGGTGCAAAGTGACTTCTAAATGCATCTTTGTACATCATGTGGAGATGTTACGTTGTTAAAAAGATTTTCCGCTTGGTATAAATTATATCTCTTTGGAAGAGTGCGTGTTTCGAAAAGAGAGATGAGTGCTTTGCAGTCGTATAGCTGGATTCTGTCCCTATGTGGCTCATGGGTTTACATGTCTTGACGTTGAACTGTTCCTGACTACAGGTGTATTTTTAATTTTTTTGGGAATTATCAAATTGCTGAGCTTTGATTTTTACTTTATCCGCTGCTGTTGTTGATGAATTTATTAGTGTGTATGCTTTGTTCTGATGCACGTTATACGTCGACAAAAAGTAACCAGGCAGCCACTGCGATGTTATGCATGGGAGCGGCTGACGTTGCTGCAGATCAAGTTGGCGCATCGTTCACGTTGACGCATCGTACACGTTGACGAACGTTCACGTTGACGAACGATTCAGGTTGACGCACGGGGTTAGGTAGTTCCCGCTTGTCCATCGCTATTTGACCGCCGTCCATGCTTTGTTTGCTATGTGCAACGGCTTAGATTTATCTCGCTTTCACCTCGACCTCAATGCTCTGTTGTTCTCCTGCAACCGACGTTCACTGCTTTGGGTTGGTGAGCGTTTTAGAATTTCGAATGGGCCCAACTCCAGAATTGTCCTGAATGTGATATTAGTCGACAGGTTGGACGGGTTGACAAACCGAACGGTCGAAATTGCGAATTTATCAAAACGTGAGTGCAATGTTGAATAGGTCGAAACGTCAAAGGGCCTCATACTCCTCAGGATCGAAATTCGGAATGTGCCGCGATTCCATATGGGTCGTAGGGCCCAATTGGTCGAAATCTCGTGACGTCAGAATCCTGAATATGTCCAAGTACTGAATTGGACTAAATACCGAATAAGTCGAAGGTTTGAATGGGTCGAAATCCGGTAAGGCTGAGATTCTGAATAGGTCAAGAGGTTGAGTGGGCCGACATCTGAAAAGGTTGGAACGACGAATGGGCTGCGATCCCGAATGTGTAGAAATCTGGAATAGTGTTTGTGATCGTGAGTAGGTTGAAATGCTCAATAGATCGAGACTTCGAGAGGACCCAAATCTCGAATGGTCGAAATTCTCGATGGAAACAACAGAAAACAAAAGGTAATGGTCTTCAACGGGCTGCTTCCTTTCCTTCCATGTTTTGGCCCATTATATAGAGCTCCACTATTTTTGTTTATTTCTTTAATTTAGGCTGCTATTTTTCCATTGATCATTTGCTATTTAGTTACGTCATTGGATCTTTTCCCTTTTGCGCCGCCCCGCCTGAAGAATGGAGGTAGCTTTCTGGCAAGAATGCGGCCAACCTGTGCATGCCGGGAGCATACATTTCGATTAACACATCTCGATACCTACGCTGTTGTGTACAGCCTGGTTCGTACTAATCGAGTCTGACCTCTGACTTATGACTGTCGCCAATCTAGGACCTCCTTTTCGCTCAGGACAGGGACCATTACGTTTCGTCGCTGATGTTTCTAAAGTTTATTTTCTGACCCGCTTTCGTTCTGATGCTGCCGCGTTTGCCGATACCAGGTTACCACGTTTCCTCAGGGCTCCCTTTGCACGCGATATGTTTCCACCAGGTACATTTCCATTGGTCTGCGACAGTGTACTTTATCGAGTCTGTCGCCACTGGACAACCTCCTTTTAGCTCATCTCATGGTGCATCATGTTTCCACGGCTTGCTTCGAGTGTCAGTTTCGTTTACATGCCATCACGTTTATTCGTTGCTTCCTATCCATGTAATTCGTTTCCATGAGGTACCTGTCCATGCAACGCGGCCATGCCTTTCGCAAGTCTGGCTTTCCTTGGATCTTGCGCTTTCATGGGGCCAGATGCAAGCGTTTTCATTGGCAAGCGATGACTTGGTTTATCGGTTCGGGAATTCTGGTGGTCATGTGTTCCGAAAGTGCCAGCCAAGCACAGGGGAGGTATGCATCTGTCTGTTGGGCTGCATTTTTCACCTTACAAGGAATACTTTACGATAAAACCAAAGAAGTATGATTCCATGTGCCCCCTTTTTCGAAAGGCTTCGTTTCTGATTCCCACCGAATAAGCTTTCATTTGCATTACATACTCGATTATCCGACACTAGAAACTTGATTATCCGAATCGCGATTATCTGAATTTTCGGTTATCCGAATTCGCCAAGAAGCACTAAAATTTAATTTTTGCGTAAAATGAAATACAGGTACACCCCGCTTTACGAAGCCTCAGTGTTACGAAGAAGCTACTGAGCTCCAAAGTCGCTATACCGCAAAGTTCGACCGTCAGTTGTACACTGTAGACATAATTTTAATCAAGTAGAGCATCGCAATGTCAGTATCGCTAGACGTCAAATGGATCTCGAGAAGGAAATTTATCTGACATTTCCCTGTTCATGCATATATATTTTTGATGATATTCGTTTTGCTGAACTGGTTTCATCTAGTAGATACGCAACGCTGGACTTTTGTCCACACTTTCATGCTTCTGATTTCTCAGTTATCGACCTCTTGGCAGGCCTGTGTCTTTTGGCGCTACGGACGCCGACATAGTGGAGTGACAAAATCCTGCGCGCAGTCAGACTTGGAGTCTTCAATTCCTTAAGCCAAATTTTCATTGGCAATTCCAACTCCTGTCCACTTGGTACCTCTGCGAAAAATACGCAAGCAGTATCTTCCGAGACAAGCAATCGCTTTCCCCGTAGAGGCAAAATTTTAATTTGCACTAGTATAAAATGGCCAATCGGTAGAATGCCAAATGTTGGTTTGGCGACCACGTTTCGCCACCGTGGCACGCGAACCATGAACGCAATGCGTACAGCAGTTGCATTATACAGGCGGATAGTGCGGCTACTGGAATGCATGTGCGACGGTGTTAGTGAAATAGCGCACGGCCTGACGTCGAATTTTCCTAGTTCTGCTTTCGCCTCTTCGTATCCAGTGAATATGTTGCCACATAACATTGTAGACTATTTTACCGCATGCATTATTGCAGTTAAAGAAATTTTAATAACCGGGTCGCTGAAGCTGATTGTTCCTTGCTTGCTGCTAAAGTTTAAATTTTACACAGGTGTTGCACAAGCTGGTCAAGGAATAGAGTTTAAATCATTAGTTATATGCAGGTACGGCTGACCCTATGTTCGCTTCAGTCTATGGGAGCGATTTCTCCGCTGGCTTCTGGTCAACCCTCCTAAGTACGTTGCCGTGATACATGCTAAGCTGTGGCATTTGGGCAAAAATTTCCTCGTTCGACCTGGCAAACGCTTCACTGTCTCCCGCTGCTACACTTCTGTAGCCTGAAAGTGCACTATCTTCGTTGACGATCTCTTCGCCTCCTTGCTCGACGATTCGTTGGTCGTCCTCAGACAGCATTTCCATTTGCCTTTGAAGTCTGCGGAAAGAATCTTGCGTAAATAGCCTCTGACTAGGACGTCTTTGTAAAGCTTCGCCGTTGGTTGAACTATCCGACGCTATAAGAGAAGATGTTGACTTAGAGTGAATAAAAGAGGGTATTAGGACTAACTTCGTAATTGGGTGCGCTTAAGCAGCACTCCGTTCAGACATTTCAAAATTCTAGTCCATTGTTCACTGCTGAAGTAGTTTTCATATTCTGGCAGCTCGCTGAGCCTTTTCAAATCTTCATACGTATAAGCGTTTAAAAGCTGTTGTTGGAATGCAGAATCCTGAGTAATCAATCGCTCGACTCGGTCTGCTTCGGTGGTCGTCAGCTTTACGCTATCCAAGTGTGCGAACGTACTTTGACGCACTTCTGTCAGATATTCCTCTAAAAGGACTGACCAACCAACTGGTGACAACGGTCGCCTTCTGTACGGAAATTCTTGCTTAGCGCTGATTGCTCGATCACTGATTAAAAATTCATTTGGTCTGGCGTAAATTTCAGAAACAGAGCGTGCATAGTTAGTGATGTCCTGTGGATACTCTTCCTTAGCAGTCAGAAAGCTGCCCCTTCGCTTCTTGCGAGAGTCAATCACGGAATACAGGGCAGACAGTCTTGATGCCAGTTTACTGCTTTTCCGGCTTGCCCAAGCACCGACGCCAGCTTTTGAAGCGCTTATGGCCTGCCGCTCCCTAAGATAAGGACGCAAATACTGGCTTGAGCTCATGGACCTCCATACCTGGAACTCAAGCCGTCGATTGTTGTGGCAGTTTCCGTCCTGCGCAGAAGTGTGCTTTCTCTTACCGAAGGTATTGACCTGACACTCCCCGTTGAGGTTGCACCGTGCACGGAGCCATTAGTGCTCATCGACAGCATGTATTCATGTGATATTAGGGCTGGCGGCAGAGGATGTGACACTTCCCTGGAGGTAGAGGGTGGCCACCATACGGGGCTAACAGCTCCTTTGCGGTATCCATCTGTTCCTTCAGATATAGCGCCGCCAACTGTAGCGCTGGCGGAAGTTGCTTCTGCGCTGTGCAGTACTGCAGATTTTGATTCCTTGAGCCTCTTTTGTCGACGTTTAAAGCAGTAGTAAAAGCAAGCGTACAGGGCGCACAATCCAATAAGCAGTAATGATATACCCGTAATCAGATAGATCTGTGACGATGAAGGAGTAATGCCAGTTCTCATGGTTACGTCAAAAGGCGTCCTTTCTGTAAGGAAACTAAAAAATCTTTCTTTCAGCTTCACCTATTTGGTCTCAATCACTAATTCTTACGGAAGAATTGACTGGCGCTCTTTGGACGGTGGAGAAGGCACAAGTGGCATTTGCACCTGAGGGAACCCGTAGGTACACCTGGCCCTCAGAAAATCATCTCCGTCCAGAATGAGGAATGGAGATTTTTTTACGCCAATCATAGCTTCGAAAGTGTTCGGGAGTACCTAAAGTGCGGGCAGTATTGATGGAGAGAGATTGCAAAGTGACACGGTGTTTTAAATTTAAATGGACATTTATTATTATTATTATTATTATTATTATTATTATTATTATTATTATTATTATTAAGATCGG
>KN538396.1:308589-341616 GCA_000797535.1 Trichuris suis | reverse complement strand
ATTATTATTATTATTATTATTCACTTCCAAAACTGAGGACAGAACAAATTCAGGTTCACACGTTCATAGGTTCACTAATCTAGGTACAACATTTGCGTTAGCGAATTCCTATTTAGTTCCCTGAGTTGAAAGTTACAGTTAGCAAAAAACGGCTACTTCAAGCATTTAAATATATTAATGGCACCACGTGTTCTTAAAGACTGGATGTTTCGTAACGGGTAATGGGTCTTCATTATGATCTTTCCATGGCTTTTCCCTTTCTTTGTGTGTCTGTAAAAAGCCAGAACAAAGGCCCTATCGACGAATAGATCATCGTTGTTCTCTGTGAATTTCCTAACAACTTGCTCATCCATTCGTTGGTTTGGCGTTTGTTCTGGTTTTTTACAGGCACACTTACAAAGAACGGGAAGAAGCCGTGGAGACGTCATAATGAAGAATGGCACCGCCTGTTAATGTTAATATAAATTTCTAATGAGGTTAAACTGTTAAATCGGTTAAAATCATTGAGAAATCATTGGATAAGTGAATTCTTTGTAGCAGGTCGATTCACAAGACTGTTTCTAATAAAAGTCTTCGTCGTTTTGGAAATTCATTGTGAGTATTAATTAGAACAAAACGTTCGCAGCTGAACTAGTTCTTATTGAGCAGTTGCATGTGAGCGTTTTTTAAAAGTATGATTACTTTTTGAAAAGTCGCTTACTGCTATATATTAGATTTCTCAAATAGTTGCTTAAAACATAATAGGCTTAGCTTCAAACTTTGGCTATTATTGGAGCATAAATTCTTTGATTCTCCGATAAGAGTTCCTTTACTTTGGAATAGGTAGTGACGAATTATGCAGATTTGTTAGGCCGCTTAGACAGTTAAAAAGCTGCCACAGTCAATCTGGTAAGCCTTACGGCTAAAGTTCATTGTGAAACAGGTACATTACTTTTTCTTTAGTCATGCTTATGTCGTCAGTTGTGAACGGAAATATTTTCAGGATGCTTTGTAAGAGGTCCTAGCATTAGCTCTGTGCCCGCATCCAAAATCGAATTCAATACTGACGATCAAAGTAGTGTACTCCGGAACTCCCATTCTTAGTTAAATTTATCTGCTTTTCATGAATACTACCACTTTTTAAAGACGGTTCAAGAAAATCGAAGTTGACAGATAAGGAGTCAATATTTGTTCTTTCTAGGTTTCAGATCATTGGTACTTGCATATAAAAAGGTTTCCCTTTTTGTTTGTTCAGGGAGTATGTTGTTTACAGCTATTAATATAACCATAGCATTATGGTGAACAGTTTAGTTTTCATTATATTAACATTTTAATCTGCGGTCACGTTTCCTTCCCTTACGGAGAAAGAAATGCCATTTTAGTCATGAAAATTTAGTCTGAGTTCTAAAAGTCAGTGAATTTAAATAGGAAAAGGCTGTAGAAACAACTCGTATGACGGATATTTACCTTTACCGTTCCACACTGGCTGCCATGCAGTGGCACCTCAATGAGATATTCGAGAGAACCGTCTCCTTTAATCCGGCACTCAGGACGGCTGCCATCTCCGACAACAATCCAGTTGGTGAACCATGGTGTGATGGATGAATTAAAGCGTATGTGAATGGCCATCATGCGCGGCTGGCAGTCCAAACGTACTGAAGATTTTCTGATAAAATATTTGAACATGGTACTCCTATTTACCACCTTGTAGGTGCCTGCTGTTCGACACATTTACGTAACCTGCACGTTCTTCTAGCTCACATGTGCCGATGAGAATTAACGTCTACAATTTGTGCAAGGAATACAGTCAAATTCTATGCGCAAGACAACAAATACCTGAAAGAGAACGCAAGAATAAAATATAAAATGGTGTAGAAGCATGCTCTCTGAATTCCACAGCTCGCTTCAGCTTTGCATTTAGAGGGACGCGCTGTCGACCGACTAACCGTGTGACTTCAAAAAGGCAGGGCGATTACAACTTTTCAACACTTTAAGCGATCCGTGTCCATTCGACGGTCCATCGGTTGAAACGACTAGTTCAGATCAGTGGCAACCATTCCTTGCTGAGCTACGGTTCCTTTTTGTCCAGTGGCAGAGATGAAAAGGAGAGCAGTGAATTCCGGTCGACTCGCGTCCTTGTTCACGCGCACTTGTCCATTGCGTTGCTACAAAAGGTATCCGCTGTAAAGCGGACAACTCTATGAAAACAATGTATTAATTGCTCCCATGCGGCAGGGTAGTTCTTTCGTGTGACGGAACGGTGAGTAAGCGTAAATCGTCAAGACGGAGCTAATAGATGCCCTGATGACACACTATACGGAGATGGTCAACTTGTAGGCACAAGGAAAGTGGGTCAGCAGAACAAGAGCCCTTGCATCTATATCTTTGTTGCGTCGTAATATTCGCATAAAATAATTTACCATCCGCCTGATGTGGCCAAGGCGATAACTTAACCAATGCTTTGGCGGTTCTGTTAAGCGCTACGATTTTCAGACAGAGCAATGAGTTCCTCTACTAATAACAGAATATTTTCAGGCAACTGTTTAAAAGTTTCACAGTTGCTGAGTTTACGCACTGAAAGATTCAGTGCTGCTGAATTATTGCTCATTTACCAGAAAATTTACCGCGCATTCCCTACCATGGATTACCGATGTGCTTATCATCACAAGAGCTGTTTCATGGTGGTTATTAGTAGCTAAAAGTCCATCCGTCACTGCAAACAATGTTAGGAACAAACCACTCTTTACCTTCTCCTAGCGAATACGTTCAGAGTCATGTACTGAGCATAAAGGGACTGAACAGCGAAGTGCTGCAAACGCTACTCTACGCAGTGACAGCGCCCTCGACAGGGACGCAGAAGTACGCCTATCAGTCAGGCTTGAATACAATAGCGGTGTCCTATATTCGAAGCGAAGCACTCTGGTTTCTCATTTTGACAAGTGACCCTGCGCATCTCCGGTCCAACAGGAAGGTAAGCAACAAGGTGAAAAGCAGTCATCAAAGAGTCACTTTGCCAGGTGACTTCTGGCATCATCCAGCATGGGCAGAATTGTTTGTTTTGCAGTTTGAGAACTAGAAGGGCGGTATGACCCATCAATTCTTTGACAGCCTCTGCCACGTGAGGGGCGTGAAACTTGAGCTGACGTTCAAGAGTCGTTCATGTTTCAAAATGACCGATAAGTGGACAGTCAGACGTTGTCGCTGGACGGCACTCCGAGTTGCCTTGTTCTCACCTGAAGATTACCTCAGGAAAAAGTACTCATATGCACAACAGTTGCACAGTGATTGGCTGTGTGCTAAAACGAAGGGGCAGCGAAATGATTGGTAGCCTATACTGCTGCTCTGAGTTTTCAACTGTAAACGGATAAGTCTAGAAAAGACTTACGGCATTTCTGCCGCGTTGAAAAGTGCAATTGGCCAGAAGAAACCGCGTAAATCAATAGTTGGTTTAAGTGCTCAAGCATCATTTTCAGGTATTCTTAGTTGTCTAGTTTTTTAGAACCACTGAGTTAACAGCTGGCTTCTTATTTTAGCAAAGGGCAAACGATGTTTTCGCTTTTTTAGTTTTAACGTAAACATTCTTTTTGCTTTTCTGCGGAGACGAGAGGCAATCTTAGGACAAGCCAGCAGTACAACTGGATTAGCATTTTAAGTAGTCTTTTTTAAAAAGTCCTGGAAGTAGGGTCGCCCTCTTGACTAGCAAATTGGAACTTCAAGCCGAAGTTTTCGTGAGCTGAAGCAATAGTTGGCATATAGTTACTCCTAATTACCAGAAGTATTAAAATCTTTCTCACTTTAACACGGCTTTGTTTTTCAAATGCTTTTTTCCCACATGACTTCGTTTAAAGTCATGTTGCGTCATCCTGCCACGATCACTCATAGGCTTTTTGCTCTACATTCTATCCATCCCGAGATGTATCAATCCCAATTTTCTATCCTTTTCTGTTCTCTTCAACGTTTCATTTAAAAGTCTGCTCTCTAAGTTCAAATTTCTTGATTTCAATGAGGTGTTCTTTCATTCAAGTATTTTCCAGACCATTTCATTTCTCACTTCATCCACGCCATTGTTGCGGCATAGAGCTTCTCGACTTTGCTGTCTCTCAGTGTTTCAGCCATCCGTCAAATGTCACTTTTCCTCCGCTTAGTCATGTATATCGCTTCGTGTTACCTTTAAATCGCAAAATAATGCATTGGATATTTCCTCCTAGTTAGGCCTTTTAGAATTGGTGACCACTTTCTTTCATAACGGGAATTCATATTTAAAAATTTTTAGGGGAATCTTCCCGTTTATTTTTGTAACACAGCAAAAAATACTGAGAAGCTTTCGGCCCTGACCGTTGGCCGTGATCAGCGGGGAAAATTTTTTGTTGGTGGAACCTGGTGCCGCCCAACAAAAAATTTTCTGCACTGATTGCGGCCCACGGTCAGGGCCGAAGCTTCGCGATATTTTTTTAATCCTACTCAGCCATGAAATTGTCCTTTTCTGTTCTTGCAGCAGCCCGCTATCCTCTTTCATGGTAGATCCAAAATAACTCATCCTAATTTTGAAACATACGGACAGATTGAGAACCACAGTTTACAGAAAGCCAACCGAGTATGATAGACGCCTACGTTGCACACCACATCGTGCTCATCTGATTAAGATATTTGGCCAAAGAATTTTAATGCCATCATGAGTTCCTCTACTCAAGGCTATGACGCGTGAAATACGTACTAGTAAAAGGTAGTTATTCCGCGGGATTGATCTTTTCTATTAATACTAACGCAATAGGTTGTATACTTAGTAGCCGACAGGTTTCAAGATCAGGTTGCCCGGAAAGGAGCTCCTACAGCGTCCTATCTTATATTTTGAGCGTGAGAAGTTGAGACCCCTTAAGGGACTAAACTTTCAGACGCATTTTAGAATCGTGGCAAATTTATTGTTTAATCAGAAACGGTAAGGTCAGAGTCCCTTTTACGTATACGTCATGAGTCCGTTATCAAACCAGCCTCAATTGTTTATTTCTTTTGATAAGACAAGTAAGTTTTTACTGCATAGATTTGGAAAGCATTTAGGTTATTTGACTCCTTCAGTTCAAACGCACGTTATAAAAGTGAAGCTGTGAATCACGCGACGGGCAACAGCGATTTGCACTGGGCAAAAATATAGGGCAGCGTACTAAATCGTCAGCGGTAAACGAGCAGGCTGCTGCTTATTCTTGGAACCTCTAAGCAAAAGATTTTGTGTCAGGAGAGCGATCTCCAGCTTAAAAAGCAAGAGGCTTTCATTATTTGGCCCAACGTATTATCGGCATGCGACGAGAAATTTTCAATATTCTTATTTTCAGCTAAACAACCTACTCAGTATTCATATTAAAACGTTGCTCATATTCACTAGATACGAAGTCTGAAAGGTCCCCTTTATGCCTGCCCATACCAAAATTTTTTCTGCTTATAATAAGGCTTTAAGATTCGCATACGTCAGCAAACGTTCCCGGATTCGCTACTGCACCGCTAGCACTTTTTTCTGTCACGTCATATGCGCTCTTGTAGCTACCCACCTTTAAAGTTAAATTTTTAGCTTGCTTCCGACTTTTTGATACGCTCTGTTATTCGTTCCTAAAAGTACGCTTTCGTTATTTTGTTTTCCGCTGCTTTTCTGAGGACTTATCTGTCTATGTTGCGTTTGCTACCGTTTTCCGTCTGGCATTTGCAGCTGGTCTCTGCTGCCCTGCCTTGATGTCTAACTTGATTGGAAAATGTTTCACTGGACTCACCCTTATGTTGTCACTGTCTCACATTTGTAATGTCTCTTCATTATTTGGGCATGAATCAATTAGCTTCCTGTACATAGTGTTTAACAATGAGTGGTGAAAACTACTGGATCTCCCTCGAGTTCTATCTAGCTCTCTTTTCTTTTTATTAAAACTTTGAGACTGTGCAGTCAGTTTGTTATACTCTTCGGCCGCTTTTTATGAGTCTTGTATTTATTCAAATTTTTAAAGTAAATGGCAAGTCTTTAGCCTGCCAGCTGCCATGAGGAAGCGCTTACTGCAGCGCACTTCATCATTCCTTAATCCTAGCCTGTTTTTCTTATAGTTTCTTGTTTTCGCGTTCGACTGTAGACAAATCATGCAGCTTTGAATGCAGTATCCAGTGTAACAATCGAATGAAAAACGTCTCTTCGTAAAAGGCAGAATGTCTCTGAAAGCAAGCCACAAACAGTGGACTATAGCGAGCCCAAGGCGACAGAAAAAGCTTCTATAGGTTTTGCACCAGCTTTTGCCTGAAGAAGTAAGCTATCGATGAAGAAAAATGAGCGTAGCAGAGCTCATATGAAGAGAAAGACGAAACTAAACCTGCTCTGGGTAGACAATATGTCGATTAAGAAGCTGTGTAGCGTGAATTCGTCCTGGCTCCGCTGACGATGGACAATAGTAGCCGCGAGAGCTACGGATAGTAAAATATTTATTTTATAACGGTCAAAAGTCATCAAAAGAGTAAAGAGGCTACCAGTATTTATATGTCTTGAATTCACTGCGGTTCAGCTCTTGCCGTGTATTGATATGTGCCACAGACCATCTTCGTTGCCCGCTGCTTCGGATACTTCTCCATGTGCAAGTGCAAGTTCAAACCATTGCGCAGTTCTATTATAATTCTGATCATGTAGCAAACAGAGTTTTGAAGCCTAGTTGGTTTCTTGGCCAACCATAGCGTTTCATCACAATTCATCCATGCTACAATTAACAAATTAAACTTTGTTTCTCTTCTCTTGTCTATTTTAAGGACGCAACGCTTCTACTTGAACGAAAACATGTGGATAAATAGCGCAGCTTGCCCTGAAGACTACTTGATGCTCTATCCAAATAATAAAGAGGTTTTAAAAAACTGATGCACTTACAAGTAGAAGGCGACTCGAATGAGACATTTTCCAATCAAGATAGACAGCAAGGCAGAGCAGCAGAAACCAACTGCAAGTGCGAACCAGTAATCAACGCAGACGCTGAGGACGGGACGTGTTTGGTCCCGAAGGCCAAGTTATTTATTCACATTTTTCAATAAAATAAACTGCTTCCCTGCGTAAAACAGACGTGAAGACATGTACACCCATTAGAAAACTGAAAGTGCTCAATTTATATCTCTTTATCATTTACCAACTGCTCTTTTGTGCCGGCGCAACCTGGACAGAACTGAGCAGCGTCATTCAAGCATTTGCCCTATTAGTTGCATTCCCTGCAGCATTCCTTGGGTAAGGACTATAAATTTTTTCCAGCAATCGATAACCGAGGTTATAAACCTTGAAATACTATTACTCCAGATAAGGTTGATTCCCATGCAGCAATGGAAACGTTAAAGTAGATTTGTTTTCAGCTTTTTCTAGCTGACTTTTGTTTTATTAATCATGTATTCAGTAAATTCATTCAACCACAGTTTGATCCAAGTACATCAAAGTCGTCTCACCATTGCCGAGAAAGTTCGTTAACGAAAAAGTTACGATTTCGCTGAGTTTGTCAGTGCATGCTGTACTGAGCTAATTCTATGCGTCATGTCCATCCCAGATATGGAAGAGTGAATGAAATTATTTAATTTCTGCTGTTTGCTTGCTTTCGTTTTTATGCCTTATTTCTGAATTTCACTTGCTTCCTTTTTGAATGAAATTCGTATTTGATACTGTGAAGCAATGACAAACAATTGGTTCAGTTGACCTAATGATATAGGAAAATAATTTCTTACTCTCGCAGTTGGCTTAAGTAACTGTTCGATCCGCCAGCAGAGATTGTAAGATAAACAAGCAATTCCAGTAACCCATTGGAACAGAAACGGGACGAAGATCAGATTGCTTTGTGTCATCGAAGGCAGTCAACAGAATTGTCTACAGGCGGAGAAGACGCTGGCCAAATAAAATTTATTGAATTAGTTTGACTTGCTGATATGCTTTCAGGAGAACATAGCAGGTTTCATTTATGCCATAACTTTACGCAGAATTCAACAGCCCGTTCAGCTGCTCTTAATCAAATTTGGGCTGCATATCTTGTCACTGTCTTATTTTGGACGCTAACCTATTGCATAGGCAAAAGGTCAAACAAAGAGAACAAAGTTTCTTATTCTCATTAAAAACATGTTAGGGCGGGCATACTTGTTCGCATTTCAAAGCTTTAAGGTTGTATTACTAAAACCAAATTAAAAGATTATTTGAACGTAGTCATTGGTCTTTCCACTGAAAATTGGGACAAAATGTAAGCTTCAGTGTTAATCTTATATAAGCTGTTATAAAGCTGTACTACTTTAAGGAATGAAATGTTTCGAAATTTGCCAGGCTTCTAAACGTTATTGAACATTCTGAACGGTAATAAAAGTAAGTGATGAGCGGTTTGACAAATATTAAACCTTTTCTGAGCAGATTAAAACGCAGCTTTGATCTTTTCAGCAAACGACTTCCTGCTAATCCGATTCATAAGGTGGTAAGGAAATTCAGTTGCAAGCAGAAGAGTTGTTGAGCCTGTCCATGTGATCTTCACTATTGCACGTGCAAGTGTCTGGTCAATCGAGTATAATTCTTCTCCTTCACTTGGTTTTCTTAATACGGCCGGTTTAGAGAACACACAATAGAAGCAGCTAGTTACGACAAAGCGCAATTTCAGCGGAAGAAGTGCCATAGAAGTTCAGCGAGCGTCCGTTCAAAGCCACGGAAATTCCCGTTGGGCTTAGCGCGGAGAAGAGCAGGAATTGATTTCATTTGCACAGCGCCTTGATTAGGCTAATGTTTTTATACGGTGACATCGATCAGACTACCTCAGTCCTAACTTTTAAATTTTCAATTACACCGGACTTTACAACCGTGCCGCTCTAAAGTTGCTGCAGGCTTTTATCAGGGCAAGTGCCCCATCCCTAAGGATTGAACAATTGGACCACTTTTCCAACAATAACATATAGCGGCAGTTTTGTTCCTTCTTTGTCACTTCAGTTCTGACTTTCCCCAGCGTGGTAGTTTTAGCGAACATATTATTCGACGAATTCCAATCTTTAAAATCCGAGACAACAATTTTGTTTGCCAATCGTCGCATTAATACTTAGCCTAATACGGGAAGCAGAAGCAATTCGCCGCTGAGATGACCAAGCTTGAAAATCAGCACGGACTGTAAATCGTTCGGCTACTCTTAGCCAAAAAGTTTCACCGTAATTGTTTTCTCTCGAGCAACAGCTGCATCCTAATTCTTTTCTTTATGTTTCGAGGCAGTGGAGCAGATATAAACGTTTAGCCTTTATTTGTTTTGCCTTTACTCATGCTTAATGCATGCTTGAGATTAGCGGTGGTCAGAGAGGAAGATGAATTGATTTTCCCGCCTTGCATGTCGTGCTCGCAAATTCCCATAATGACTAGCCGCGCGACAGCTGACAGTCTTTCTTTTGATTAACTGATCTTGTTCGTGCTTTCTTGAAGAAATCATTTTCAGTGTTGCTTAAGGGAAAGGGTGTTCCAGGATAATCGCTTTGTTTAATTTTCTGACATTTCCATTTCCTTCTTCTGCTTCCCTGCCACGCGTGGGCAAATTTCACCTGTTTATTTGTTATGGAAACGTACAAACCGTTTATTTATACTTACACATAACGTGAAGTGCTCAAAGCTTTCGGAGTATGACAGGCTCGGAAAGCTTAGAGCACTTCACGTTATGCGTAAGTATAAGTAAACGGTTTGTACGTTTCCGTAACAAATAAACAGATGAAATTTCAAAAGCGTGGGCAAACTTCGTACTTAATCCAGGGACATGAACTTCTAAGTGCAGATGTAGCTGATGACAAACTGAAAAAATGCTGCTGCTGGCTAATGCTCATTATTTTATTCAGCGTTTCGTCTCCTCATAAAAAATCGTAAGGTGGACATTGTACTTCACTGAAAAACTATGACTAAACATTAACTTTTTCTTGAAAATTATTTTATTGCAAATGAGGCAAAATTACTTTTATTCATGCAGAGATTGTAAGATTGTGAGATGTTCTAATTCGTTCAACTGTGCGTTCTCTATGCATGGAGTCTCTATGACTGGAATTGCTCTGCCACTGTGATAGGCTTGCCCATAAGAGATATGGGTTCCTGCGCTCGTAATACGTATGCATTGCAACTAAACTTACACATTCAATAATGCCACCATTGATTCGCAATGAGGCCAACTCGTAGCTGAGCATGAAGAAATTTTTGTTTTTGCTATATCATGCGTTAATGAAACTTTATGGTTCGTCTGTTTCGCCATGGCAATTGAAGGCTAGCTCGGGGTCCCATCGACATCTTGGCTTTTTCCTTTTGAAGTATCATGGATTTCCTCGAACAAACCATTTTCAGTTATAATAAGCAGTGATAATGTCACATCTACGCTTAGATATCGTAGAATCGTGTAATCGCTGTTAGCGGTTTCCATTCCCTCAGCGAACTGTTTGGTAGAGCTTGAGCCAAGTTAATGGAAACTGCTGAAGCAAGTCGACATATGAATTTCCATTTTTCCGTTTCTTCAGATGCGCCTGTGCATTTTTGCCTGTTTAACGTAGCACGGCTGCTTCAAAACGAAATAAGACTGTACCGTGCGACTACAAGGAAGACAGTCGTTGGTAGTTCTCATTTTACAAGGAACCATTCGGCCCGTAGCTTTCTGTACCAAAAAAACTTGAAGTAAAGTCAGGCGTTTCGTTTCTACTCGAAATTTTGTTCAACTCTCCATCCCCGCAAGCTCTGATCATTGAGAGTACAACCTCAAGGCGTATGCTTTGTTCCTTGATTTGCACATTTCTTAAACGTTGACTGATTGACCAGTTTCTGTCTTCCCTTGCCGTTAAAAATGGTGCTACAGCTCTTAAGGCGAACTGCTGTGCGATGTAATTGTTTTTCAAAAAGCAGAGCAGCGGCCAACGGAATTTCCCTCTGACATCTTCACTTTGCTGTGTCCGTTTTTCCAAGACGGAGACGCATTGAAATTAGTGTCGTAAAAGTGAAATACATCCGACGAATGGACAGACGCTACAGATTAAAAGTACCTCGGCTATTTTACGGCGTAAGGCACTTTTCTTGCTTCTCAGAGTCAGGATGTTACGAAATTGCTTTGAGAGATGAACGGCAGTACACAACGCTTGCAATGGCACAGGCACTCGACGGTCGTACTTGTTCTCTTGAATAAACTGAAGTTGCGGTGCACGACTTTAAATTTTCCCAGGGTCAAATGCGCAGACATTACCTTCTCAAAATCGCAACACCTGCGCAATGCATGTCGTTTCGTATGTCACTTTTCCCCGCAACAGCTACAAGCCTAGCGATCACGGAAAGCTGAATGTCTAAATGCTCAACCGCTCTTTCTGCTCTTCTAGTTATTCTTTGCCAGTTGAACATAGATAACCATGGTAGCATTGACTACATTCGTTTCAGTGTTGCCTTCAGCAGGCTGACGTCCTATTAAACATGATAACCGAGCTGGAGTTAACTTGGAAAACCTTGCATTAATATTAATGATATATGATGATCGTTTACGAACAAACACGATCGTTCAATGGCCTGGACAAACATGGTTGTGACACCTACTCCTGCCTTATAAAGCTTGATGTGAGCTGTTTTCAGCTCGCTCTTGAATGGACGCTGTCAGTCGGTGGAAAGCTTCATTGATGCTGCCATAAGTTAAGCAAGTTTTTGCGCTCTACTAAAACTATTCCTTCTGCGCCGGAGCAGAATGGTGCTTGCTCCCTATGCCACTCCTATGCTGAACCGATGCTTGGTAGCGGAATAGAAATCAATAATAGCTTGTAGTGAGAAAAGGCGCACATTTATCAGACAACTGCCCGGAGCAAAGCTCACGAACGCCACTGATCCTGTTGAAATTTTATGCTTAAACGAGGAATAAATCAAGCAGGAAGGCCAGCTTTGCTTTCCAATGTAGACGACCGTTTTCCACTATACCAATGGGTCCGCTGTTGCTAACCGTTAGCTGTTGTCATGGCGAATAAGCTAATCGGCTAACCAGCTGGCTGTGCTTAGCTAACGGCTCAGTCTGACGCAGTCCGCTGTGACCCATATCGCCCGACTCTCCTCTTCAATTTGCTGCTGCAGATTCTCACAGGTTTCCACAACGGCGCATTGTCAGCGCTCAATTAGACGTCAAAACGGAAGCAGCCGCACTTTACTGCTGCTCGCTACGCGCCGCTTCATTTATATAACGATCAAAAAGAGTTTTTTCCTTCCTGCGTCAGATACCTCAACAATACGCTAACAAACGGGCATCCTTGATGGAAAATCAGGAAGTCTGATTTGGCCAGTTGAGAGCACGCCTTTCAAGGAACCACTGTTGTAGTCCTTGCTGCGTCTCTTTGTCAATACAGGTGAGTTTTCCTTACCCTTACCTTCATCGTTCATTATGCCAAAGGAGGTGCAATTACAATTCTTGCCGCGCGCAGCCAATGACCATCTCGCGGTACTTTTATCGACCAATCATGCATGAGAAGACAAAGTAACATGTCTTATTAGAAACCGTCCGTCGGATGGGAAGGAAAACTAACGTGTGAGCTGAACCGCTCCGACTGTAGGCGACTGGTTGCCACGGTGACCTTTCCAAGTTTCTTAAGTCTCTAATCTGTTCAGGGAAGTGTCTAGCTTCGACAGCGTCTTCACAGTAATCAACTACCTTTGCCCGTGGTTCTTTAAGCTAGCACCTATGATACCGACGGGGATTGCGAGTTGAAGTTTGCTAAACCTTCAGACTGCCTCGTCTGTCATGCGTTAATGCTCGATTAGTCATTCTCGAGTTATAGTTTCGAGCAGTGCACGTAAGGATGAATGTATTCCCTTCTCGGCCATGGCCTGTTCAATTGTTGGTCGGCTAGTGTTACGCCGCAGATAGCTTTGTTTGATTTCCCAAGTGGCCTTCGAGGCATCTAGCCGCTTTGCGCTTAAGCACGGCATATTGGTATTCAATGAAAAGCGCTTGCAAACAAAGAACAGACATTCATTGCTTCTCAGTCTTCTTCAACGTCAACCTGGTTCGCACATCGTGGCGTCCAGTGACAGTTGTTGAGCTTTTACTCACTCTCCAAGTCCCTTAACTTTGTCGCCCGCGACGCCGGCGAAGCTCACAGTTGGCGTTTCCGTTTTCCAGCACTGCCAACCGTGTTCAACAAACAGATTTCCTGTAGCGGGATGCGTAATCAGTTCGCAACATTGTGTAAACGAAATCGATCTTTTGGTTGTACTACTGTCGCGCAAAACCGACTGTCTTCTTGCATCATCGGTGAACCCTCTACCTTTTAACTGAACGGCCTTGAAACCAGAAGTGCTCGCGGCAAAGAGTTTGAGTATTTTGCACGCTTTTGTTCTTCTCACTTTCATTTTTTCGTTGCTCAAGTGCGGATTGACAGTTTTGCGCAAGCAAAAAAATCAATCCTCCCGTCTAGCCATGGAACAGGCACTGCAGGCAAGGTGCTTATCAGCTTAACAAACGCGACATACCTGCACTGCCGATTCGATCAACCAACCCGCGGTCGTGTAGAACTCTTTTCAACTCCATCCTCACTTTTCTAGTTGCGAGCATTGTCCTTTCTGCTCGCTGGGCGGATCGCTGGGAATTAGATGGTTTCAAATTTTTTCTGATGCGCAAGCTCGTCACAAAAGTACATGTGTTTTGCCCAGTCGATTTTGCCAGCTTTTAAGGATGTTTATGGGTCGGAGTCGCGCTTCGTCGACAACTGCCAAAAGAGGGGAATCTTGACGGAAGTAGTGCTGATGAAATTTTACCGAACGACAACGGAAACTTGGAAAATCGATTTTCATTTCAGCTGACACTCGCCATCCATTGAGCTGAACAAGCGCCGTGTAGTCGATTGGCAACCGAGCGTTTGACCGTCATCATCGCGCCATCATTTAATCTGCACATCACGGGCATCAGTCGACCACGTTGGCGGGCCAAGAAAGTCATTATTAGTTAATTGCTTGTCTCGTGCTTGCTTAAAGCACTCCGTGGAGGCTCGCGGATATGTCCATTTTTGTTCATTTTGTATCACCGGGGGCATGGGGATGGTCGCCATCTTCAACCGTATTTTTGCCATACCTTAGCTTTTCGTTTTGTTTCTGCCAAAGGTTGTATACCTATTCTGTATTTTTGCAGCGCCTTGTAATGCACCAAGGAATTTACCCCTTATATGCAACTCCCTGTAAACCGGACGACGATGACGATAGCGTGGTTTCTATTTCGACCGGTCGCCGCCGAAGCAACACTTCTGATACCGACCACGTTGATTTGTTATGGATGAGAGGGTGATTTTGAACGTCGGCGGGATACGACACGAAACATACAAAGCAACGCTTAAGGTAAGGTCGTCATTGCTCTTGTATCCAAATTCAGGAACCCTATCGCCCAGTGCGCAGTGCCATCTTAAGCACTGCTTTGTCAGCGAGTAGTCGGTCACATCAAAGTCGGTTTGGCATGCGCTTTGTTGCCACATTCGCAAGATTGCCAACTGTACGCAGAGAAAGTTAAACCAAATAGCTTTTTTTAATGCAGCGGTTTCTTGGTGCTTCTCAGTTCGTGCATTTTCACATTCGTCCAAAAGCCGCCATTTATCCCCCCATCTGAGTTAAGCAATCCACTTGAAAGCTATCTGTAAAGTACTTTACGTACAACTACTCAAACATAACGTGCATTCGGCTAGCTGGCTAGCTAACTAACTAGCTGTTTAATTGCCATTGAGCACATACTAATGCACCTTAACCGTTGTGAACTTAATTTCCGGGAAAGTCTCGTTTCATCTGAATAAGATATGCAATTGGCAACATAATCTGAAAAATGTTTGTATCATTTGAACGCTGAACTCATTGATTGTCAAAGTGTGGCGGTTGTTTCGTTTTGCAAGTTAGTAACGCGTTTAAGTATTGCACGCGTGATGGCAAAACTCTTTTGCCGAAACCAATTTGTTTATATTGCATTTTTCTCATAAACGCTTCGCGTAGCCAACGGAAATTTAGGCTCAAAAAGCTAACCTAAAATAGTCATGAATTGTCCAATATTCAAGAGCACCTAGTCGATTGGAAAGACGAGACGCGGTAATGGGCGAGTTGTGAACCCTTCGTAAACGTCAAACACTTAAATCACGTCTCCGCCATTTTTCTGATAATGGGAACCAAGGCGAGGCAGCTCTGGCTGCCGCAATTGTATTTTTGTTTTTTCTCTTAGTAATTTTCCGCTGTGGAAAATGCGCTGCTTCGGAAATGGTGCAATGCTTCACGTTTCATGGTCTTCGACCGATGAAGATATCGCCATTGTGAGCTTTGCAACAATGCTAATCGCATTGGAAGGTGCAAATTCATCTCGGCTAACTGGGAATTGCCGTTGCCCAGGCGGAATTGAATTTGTGGTGAAAACATTTTGCATTGGTTTGGCTTGTTTACTAATTGCCTTGAACAAAGGAACGGATTGATAATCAGGTTGTTGCAATGCCGGGCTTAAGCGTGTGTGTGTTGGGCGGTCATCCTTCACCTACGAATCTTTAGTTACTCCTTAATTTCGGCTAAGCCGTCCTGCTCTCATTTGCCTTACTGCAATGGCTGGCTATACGCTGTTCGCTCTCGTGACTGTAATTTAAAACTTAATCGCTTTTAGGCTGCTTCGTAAGGGGGTTTTCCATTTTTGATTACGTTTACAGTGATGCACCCAATTCAATCGCTAGAAATCTTTTACTTCACGTAGCTTTCAGAGCAAATCGTGCTCCGTCAATCATCAGCGTGTTTCACAAATACGGCAAAAAACGTTATTGCCCTGTTCTGTCAGTTTGCTCGACAGTCGTATGCAGTCAGTTATTTAATTCATTTGTTGGACATATTTCTTTGGGCAGCCATCGTAAGTTCTATTAGGCGTAATACGGCTTACGCTAAATTTTTGCCTTTCACGTGCATTGTCCGTTCGCAAGCAGTTGTGCGGAAGAAAGAGTGGCAGGAGATTGGCTTGTGCGTGATAAATCATTGAATATCCAGAGCTTCTACAGGGAAACGTAATACTGAGTTCGAACAGTATCTGACAGCGTTTTAATGGATTGAATGGCAAACCAGTACCATGTCGGCAAAATGAGCAAATCGATTGCATAATACTAAGCACATCTGAAGCAAGTGCACTGTTGTTAAATCGGAGCACTTCAAGTCCATTTTAGTTCGTCGCTGTTTAATTATTTTGTTCGTTGTAGGCGTAACGCCCTTTAAAAAATGTTCCGTGTTCTCATTTTGTTTATCAGTTAAACGAAATCTTTTCCGTCCGATTGCTACCCTGGAGTGCAACTAGGTATAGCAAGCTTTCCTCGTAGACATTTCTTTAATCTCCTGTTATGGTTTTTCTCAATTCTTTCTTTTTTATTTTCACTTAGTGTTCTCGCGTCCCCACTATTTTCCTTGCGGCAAAATTCGCCTTTTTCCGTTAAAGTTAAAAATAATAATAGTATGTTACAGTTAGGTTAGTGTTAATAGTCACTTGAATCACTGAAGAGTTAGTTTGCTTAGGAATAAATATCAATGAGAGTAACAGCAACCATACTAGTAAGTCGATGTTGGAAAAGAAGTGCCTCTTTAAGCTTCAAGAAAAGCGAGCGTGAACTTTTCTCTCAAATGGTTGTTTTGAATCTTCACTTTTTTGTTCAGTGGGTCTTTTACAGGCTTGTAACATGTCATAAATTAAGAAGAACTAGCGCTGTTTGCCGGAAGGAGGTCGTTAACTTTTGGAACTGCTTTTCTAAGTGGCACTCAAAGGAGTCTGAGGTTTTATCACGACTCAATCTCTCTTTGCTCATTCTCACCTATCGTCTATTCAACACGTTTTTTGTTGTCATTTCTCCAAACATGATTCATCTGGATAACCATGGCAGTACGTCTTTTCCCTTAATAATGTATGATGAGAAATGCTCTCCCTTTCCCGTAAGGCAAATATCGTCATACTAAAGCGCTGTGTCAGTTGGCTGTTCCTGGAGTCATTGTCATCGTTTTCTATTCTAACTAAAGAGCTTGTGGATACTTAAGCAAAACAAGACCGTGCGCAGGTTGTAACGACACAATTCACAAGGCGTTCTCAACTAAGCCCACTCGAGTGTATTTCTACGCTTACTCCAAGCGCATACAATTTAATTAATTTGTATGCGGAAATTAAAACTTTATGCGTTACGAGGCGATTTCGCTTTCTTTGGACTTTTAGCCGTTGGTCCCGTGACTGTCTGACGTTAGCGTCAGGCTGAAACCCAATGATCGTTGACATTTTTCTACGCGCAATGCATTCTGCATAGGAAAACGTGATATTCTCACTCTTTCTAACAAATTGAAACGCTGAGTAACTGATTGCCGACCAGTCTAGAAACTGGCTGTCGTTTGTGAAAGTGCGGCGCGTTGCTTTGAAGTTCGTGATGTTACCTGAAGTTAGTTTTCAGTGTTATCAAGTTGCCTGTGCCTCACGGGCATATTTTACGGGCCCCTAATTCAAATAAATGATCCATTGCCTAGACGGGTCCTTATCGCTGCCCTTCAATAATTTCTCAGACCAGTGATTGAGTGAATTAATGTTCACAGTGAATTTTCATAAGTCATTTTAACGCAAAGCAGTGAACACTTTTCATATACAGTCTGCTTATGAAGCTTTCTGAAACAGCCACCTGATAAATATGCATGTCTAAAACGTAAATGTAGAAAAGCTTAGTAATGAACAGAAAACAGGAATGTATGACGCACATTTACTACGGAAGAATGAACACAAAATCATCTACCTCCATTTGCACGTATTGCGACGAGCACTGATTGCTCCTACTTGTTGACCACATAATAGATAATCGACAGCACAATAGAGCATGCGTATTCAATATTTAATGGTGCAGATATCCTTTAGTCCACCGCAGCTGATACAAGTTTAGGCATATTCAAGCGTGAACTTTCAGTAATGAGCTATATCACGTGTACGCATTTGAAGTTAAGGTAGCATATTTATCACGTGTTTCTAAGTGACTTCTCTACGATATTTTGTTTCAACACCGAAAATTATCGCATCGGTTTCAAACGTCGGGTGAAAAAGGTTGAATGTTAAAATGACTAGCCGAAGTGGAGATGGTGGGTGGACTTTGCAGTTTTAAGGAAGTACCTAATTTCTTTACGCGAAAGTAACTTGTCTGAAACGGGCGACGAAAGCTAGCTGCCAAACTTTTGATGAATTGTGGTTACCAGACCTTTTACTTTCTCTATTGTTCAACTTCATTTTCCAATGGTAAATAAACTGAAATTGTCAATCCATGTCCGTCAGTCTTCATTAAGCAAAGTCATCGCGTGCCGCGAATTGCGGTGCATCGTTTTCGCAAGCAAGCCCGATGTTTCAGCGTTATTGGCAAGCGGCCTTCAGTCGTATTAACATTTGCCTTTCGACGTAATTCTGGCGTGAAATGTGGTTGCATTGTTATTGTGCATCCTGTTGACTGAAGAAGTCGTTAAACGCCTACTTACTGAGGCACTTTAAAAAGATCATTAAATTTTTATCGTTACATACACTCTTACGTCAGCAAAATTTCGAAGAGTCTCGAGATGAAAGCGTGATTTTTTTCTAGCCTCTAACGGTCGCTTTCAGCTGTGGTGAGAAAGTAAAAGTAACCTGCTGCCTGTTGTTCTCTTTTGAATTGGCAGCCATAGCTGACAGCTGCTTATCGCTTGTAAATTATGAAGAATTTGATTTATCCAATTGAATGTATCTGTGACTACATAATTGAATAATATGAGTGTTTACGTTCAGGGGCGACAACTGAGTAACCGCTAATGAACCAAGGTTATCATACGGTTGCCAAACCAAGTAAACGCGGTCACGGGTTCAACACTTAAAACTTCGCAAAGTTCTGTCGCTTGTTATAAGCAGAAAGTTAGCTTAGCTATCGTAGTTTCCGTTCTTAAGGAACGCGGCGTTGAGAAACGCATCCGCTCTCCATTTCTAAACTTACGCGTCTAACTAATGACGGCGTAGACCAAAGCAGCCATTGCACTGTTAATAAATTTTCCATCTCAATGGGCACGTATTTTCTGTTACTTAATGATAAAAACTAAAGAAACTCATTGAGGAAACAATTAATAACGAAAATTACTCCTCTCTGAGCCGTGTTGCCTGTTACTTGTCGTAGGAATCGGCTTTCCAGCTGCTGAATCTATCCTCATCAGCTACTTCTCTGGTAATTTATTATTAATATTTCGTGTAAATTGAACTTCTCTTCACAGAAAGGTTCCTATTTTTCTCAACTTCCAGAGCAGCGGCAGTTGGTTTACACCTTTTATTAATATTTCGGCTGAAAGGCCGTTCTGCTGCGTGCAAGGTATTAATCGCCAGCAGCGTTTTGCATGAACCGTTTCAAGCGTTGCTTTGCAACATGTGTTTTGCTTTTCCGTCCGCATAATGATACTGGTTAATCGGTAGCTTTCCCACCATGATTGCTGGCATTGCCTTTTGTGCGTGCCTTTGAATTGCCGTTAAAAAACCAGGTCGGTTAATGTAATGTTCTAGTTTTTCCGCGTGTTATCAATCGGTTGTCGTTGCCAGAGATTATTTCCTGGAAACCACTTGCTCAGCTATTATGTGGTGTCAGGACTTGCTCAATCTGTCCTGGTTATGTCTACGGTGACGTAGAAGCGCAAAGAATGGCTGGCAACATTGCCAACGTTCATATCATTTCAGTAGACTGGACTTAGGAATGCAGCTCTCGTTTAAACTAGCAGAGAGAGAGATCGTGAGGATACATTTCAGAAAATTGCCCAAACCTTAAAAAGTAGAAACCGTCGTTTAAAACAGTGTGCATAATGCAGCTTCACAAATTTTTGGCTATGTAGGTAGCGAGTTGACGGCACAAAGAAACGGCGGGGGTTTAGTTAGCGTACGATTGACTCTGTTGTGTTAGCACAAAGGATAATTCGCATGAACTGCATTTTTAACCATATTCGTGATAGAACTGTTAATGCCAAGTATTTCCTATCAGCCCTTTGCGACAAGACTTCTCTGCTACGGTTTGTCCAAATTGATAGCTATCGTTCAGGGTAACCCTTTCTTGGTGTTGCAGTTTCCAGCAATCATAGGCCAAAGACGGAAGCTCGCTTATCCGTACCTATGAAGGTCAACGGGAGACCGCCTGCTAGCTGTAACATATTGTGTCGAATTTCTGCTCACTTATACAAAATATCCACTGAAGAATCGCATAAAGTAAAAATGTATTTGCGTATTATCGTCCTTCAGTAGTAATTAGGAATTCCCGTTTGCATCGATCTGCTGTTTCAACTGTCAAGTCAGCTATGTTAACATTATCCGCAGAGTCGTGCATGATCGAAGCAAGTGAATTGAGCCTAATTTGTTTTTCATTTCAATTTGATATCCTTCTTCGATGAGGACGTGCTTGATAACCTTCCAAATTAGCACTTACAAGCTTCTGCGCTTATTGCACAACTCATCCATTCTCTGGTTTTACCGGAAGGGATTAAGGGACGTCAGAATTTATAACCCAATGGTTTTCTTTTGATTTCTGAGCCAGTACGGTGTTGGAACATTGTTCCCTCAGAGCAATCAATTTGCATAGTTTGTTTGATGTTAATGGCGGTGTAATTGAATTCATTGAAATATCCAACAGTAAACACTTAGAGGAGCTGCAACCATTCGAATGCCTAGACCCAATTAGTAATTCCAATTTTTAGAAAATCCCTGCAACACGACTGTCGCGACTGACTGAGGCGTTAGCTAACTACGATCCCGTGCTTAACGAATATTTTTTCGACCGGCATCCAGCCGTGTTTGCTCAAATCCTAAACTACTATCGTACTGGTAAATTGCACTATCCAACCGACGTCTGTGGGCCTCTATTCGAAGAAGAGCTCGAGTTCTGGGGTCTAGACGCCAACCAGGTGGAGCCCTGCTGTTGGATGACCTATACGCAGCATCGAGATACTCAGGAGACGCTAGCCGTTCTTGAACGGCTGGACGTAGATAGCGATATGCACGATGAGGAAGCAGTTGCTAAGCGTTTCGGATGGGAAGATGACTACATCTCAGGTAATCTATCCTGGTGGCAGAGGCTCAAGCCTAAAGTATGGGCTTTATTCGACGAACCCTATTCTTCCACTTCAGCCAAGGTGAGAGAAAGTGCAGTGGAATTCTATATGTGACTGATTACCATTTAGGTGATTGCCGTTACGTCTGTGTTCACTATATGCGTGTCGATTCTTTCTTTCTGCCTAAAAACTCATCCGGACTTTCGAATACCAGTGCTAGAAAGTTATGTGTACAACAGTAGCAATGGGCTTATCAGGTTTTCTACGTCGAAAGGTATGGTCTTCGACAAGGAACGTACGCAGCCGCATAGCGCTTTCTTTGTCGTCGAAGCCATCTGCAATACTTGGTTCACTTTGGAAATTCTAATTCGTTTCGTCTTCTGTCCGTCCAAGGTGCTATTTTTCAAGTCGCCCATAAATGTAATTGATCTCGTGGTAAGTCAGTACTCCTCAATTATGCATTGTCCAATGTATCGAGTGTGGTTTCTTCCTTCAGGCAACAATGAGCTTCTTCATGGACTTCTTGTTGAAAGAAGTGGCTATGTCCACCAACAAAGATATGGTAGAATTTTTCAGCATCATTCGCATAATGCGGCTGTTCAAACTCACCCAGCACAGCAGCGGTCTCAAAATTTTAGTTCACACATTCCGCGCCAGTGCAAAAGAGCTCAGCTTGCTAGTCTTTTTCCTGGTACTTGGTATTGTCGTATTTGCGGCCTTAATCTACTACGCAGAGAGGATCGAGCCTAATCCGGAAAACGATTTCATTAGTATACCACTTGGATTGTGGTGGGCAATAGTAACAATGACCACTGTGGGGTAGGAAAATCTTTTCTCGTTGCAACCCTTTCTGCAACTAATGATCGTTTTACAGCTACGGTGATATGACACCTAAGACCTATTTGGGCATGATCGTGGGCAGTCTTTGTGCCCTCACTGGTGTGCTGACCATTGCACTACCGGTGCCTGTTATAGTCAGCAACTTCGCCATGTTTTACTCACACACGCAAGCCCGAGCTAAGCTACCGAAGAAGCGCCGGCGCGTATTACCGCTTGAGCAAGCTCGCATGCAAACCCGGAGAAAAGCCATTGGCGATGGAACTGGACTATTATACGGTCGTGTTCCGGGTGGGCAGCGCGAATCAAAAGGTATCCTATCGTTGAAAGGCCAATTGGAACAGTGTATTCTTGCAGGCGGCTTGGACGAAGCGGAGCCTATATTGTCGTCTCCGCGTCGTGATCGCCACTCACAGCGGGTAATCGCAAACGCCAAAAGCACCTTGTATGCCTTCAATTCTGTTTCTGAAGCTAAGCCGACCCAGGGTGCGTGAAGAACAAAGGCAATTTCACAAAATCTCCATTTGTTTGCAGTGAAACTGGTATCTGGGCGTCACAAGGTGCTGCTCACAGCAGCCGCTAGCTCATCGCTTGGCGGAGAGCAGTTGCAGATGAAAGAACTGGGTCCGTAGCTCTCTGAGTACGTTCTCATTCAAATGTTCCTTCCTGTTGGTGATGCTAGCAAATCATGCGGAATAAAAGTGATACTTCAGACTGTTGGCTGAAGAAAGCATTGCATATTGTATTCTTGGAACGACACAGATTCACTTCGGGAAACCGTAAGAGGACTAATGAAAACATTGAATCCTTGCTATTATTCAAACTTTATGCATTAGTTGCCACGCAGTGGCACCTTACATTCGAGACCAAATCTTCCCATGCAGCATTTCCATCCTGCCGCGCAGTCGCTGTCTTGAAAGCAGAAGTCGATTCGCGATCCGAAGGACGCTGGTTGAACCTCTGGGCAAAGTCCAGGCGTCAAAAAATCTGTGCAGATTGAAAGCGCATGCTAAGCAGCTCCTCGTCAATCTTGAAAACTTACTGATATTGTTGTTCGGGCTTGGTGAACCACTTGGTTCAGTGCACCTGGCACCCCACGGAGTGATGCAGCACTTTTGGTTCAGCACACAATTCCAGTCAGAGTAGCACCTGTCCGACCATTTCCCTTGTATTCTTGGGCCGGCAGGGGACGGACAGAAGCCTGCCTTGGGAAGTGGTTGAAGTTCTGAACGACTTGAATTTGCGGAGAAAAATATGAATACGCAAACTTACCGCTTTGCACAGCTCTCACGCATCCACGTCCGTAAACAGTGTTACAGCATTTGTAACCTTCTATACATTGGAAATCGATAAGGCAGCGGCGAGAAGGTCCAGGAATGGTCCATTCAGGCGGGCATTCGCCAGGATGATCCCAGAATGATGCTACAGTGCATGACTGCGGTTAGCTTTCGGGAGACAACTTCATTTACGATTAAGTTAGGAAATAACATTATTCGAGTTTCTGTTGCAAACGATTCAAGGTCAACTCTCTTGTAAGAGATGAGATAATGAGGTTTCATTGCGGTTTTAAATGGCTTCATTAGCTTTCCTGTTCAATGAGTCTGTAATCATGAAAACAAAACTCTGCTAACCGGTGCATGGTTGAGCAGTTTACCACAAAGACAATGACTGTTCCGCTGAAGACATAACTAGTCTATTGCTAGGAAACTTCCAGGTATCTCTCTCGCAAATTTAGTTTTTTGCAAATAAACCACAGCCTTCCAGTTCTTGCAGTTCTGTTTTCCTGACCGCAGTCTCACTGAACGGCACCTAGGGGTAATCAAACCCCTAAATAAAACAATGAAATTATAGTAGTGTAGCTGCTTCTGTGGTGGTTAGGAAAAGCAGCTGAATCGCTGTAAGGGCAAGACAAGGCTGTGGTGCTAATGCGAGTGCAGCACGTTATTGCTTAACGATAGCGAATAGTTGGGACAAAGGAGCGCCAGTGACAGGTTTTGCCATTCAGCAACCTCACAAACCCATTATTGGTTTGTGAGAAACAGGTTCTTCATGTTTTTAGCCCAGTTTTTGTTACGCAACGGTGATACTTGGAAGTCGGCCAAGAGTAACTATGTTTGTCCAATAACATATTCTTGTTTCCTCTCTCTTATCAGGATCAGTTAATAGAAACTTTACTCTTTTGTTTCCGTTTTTATCCTAACGGAATCCGTAGTACAGATAATGCAACAACTTACTGAATCCAATTGAAGACACAATTAAATTGTCTACCGCAGTTTGGTCTGTTACTCCATTTTCTTCAATGACATTTACTACCACAACTTCCCCATCGATGGGTGCTATGTCATCGATGGTTGATCCGGTCTCTTCTAATAACCCATTCTCAATTATGACGTCATCATTAGGGAGCACTATAACATTGTTATCCTTGCCGCTCCCCCTTGGTGTATCTCTGGATTGGCGCCTTTTCTCTTCGCTGACCACTACGATTCCAGCATCCACTTCTCCGTTGCCTTCTACCACGACGGCTATTGGTTCCTCAATCACGGGGGCAACTTCTTCTTCTATTACTGCAACCACAACTGGTAGTACTGGATGAAGGCATCTTGTCCCATATTTCATGACACAGCATTTGAATATGCCTGGGCAGTTGTCATCGGTTGCGCAAGCGTCAAACCACGCTCCAGGTATTCTGGGACCCTCAGGCTGAGGGCAGGTACCAATCTTCACTATCGGACCAAAAGCTAAATGCCAAATTCTTGGCCAAACCCAGATTAGCGCCACTAGTTACTTACGATTGTGGATTGCAGCAGTGCATTCTTGACCTACAGATGTATAGCAGCATTTTTCGTTGCCCGGGCAGTCATTGTCTGAAACGCAGCTACGCACGAAATTTGTCACAGGAGGTTGCAAATATGGGCAAAGTCCAATGTTCCTGCCAAAAGCTGAAAAGTAAAGAATGTAGAATGTGAGTTCGTAGGCTTTACCGAAACGTCTTGCTACTTCTTGAAAACAACATCTCGCAACTGCATTGTATGTTAGAAAGGGAATGAAAGAAGTGACTCAACGGTTCAGTCTTCTATTTGGAGAAACTCTTAAAGTCACTTTCATGGACGCATTTTGTTCTCCTTAACGTGTGCCACTTGAGTAAGCACGACATACCGTCTTGTTCAGATTAAAGTAACGGAAAATAGAAAACGACTAGCAGCCACTTTCTGCATGAGTTGTTCTTACCATTCAGGAACACTGTGGCAGTTATAGACACCAGCAGATTAATACTCTTTGGCATAGTCAACTATTGCGCAGCGTCATTCTGCTATAAATTTGTTGAACAATGAGTTTATAACGCTTTCATGGTTCATGCGGCCCTGTTTTGTGGGGGCATCCGCGTTTTCCACTACGTCAATCAAGCAGACCAGGTTGACGCATGCTTCCTGTACGTTTGCATCAATTTTGGCGAACAGTCTCCTCTTGTTACAGCAAAGCATGGTTCTTCTTTTAAGCGGGTGCCATCAGTCGAGGCAATCTAACTCGCTGGGTCTATAACCGGCACTTTACTGAGTGGAAAAATTAGTCACGCTAAAAGCGACAAATGCAGATTAAAGAATATCAGAAAGAACATTTCATTATTATTATTTCGCACAGAAATAATCGTTTTTGATAAGGACAAAAATATACACGGAACTTCCGGTATCAAAACACGTCCCATCTTCAGCGTGGTAATTGAGGAAGTAGTATTCAGTAGACAAGTCAGCTATATAAGGGTGTATTTAAAGTAGGTAGTTGTGAGTTTTAAGAAGTAGTCAGTGGGGTGATCGTGTTTTAACCACTGATTCTGTACCAGTAGAAACTGAAGTTAAAATGGAAATGAAATGAAAGGTGATGAAATTATATCTTTTCTAAATTTCTTCTTCCTATCACGTTTTTCTCCATTATTTTATTCTTTCTTGATTTTTAAGTTTTTGCCTTCGTTTTCGTGCGCCCATTTTTTGTATAACAGGAAATAAGTCTGGCTTCAAGCCAGTTTACTGCAGAGGTCTCCTTCTTACTCCGTTTCAGCCGAAGACACCTGCACGCTCTCAGCCGATGGAGTCTCCACGACGTCCACTTCAATGCAAGAGGCCATGCCCTTGACCCGCTTTATCTACAGGACTTCCTGCCGAGTGCTGCCAGCAGCCAGCAGGCGCAGATAAAGTCGCTGTAAAAATGGCGACTGAGCAAGAGAAGGGATTCGGGGAAAAGATGATGCACGCATTCCCCACTGTTACGGCATGTCTTGTAAGACCCGCGCGTCGTGTGAGCTTTTTTCACGCAGGCGTATAAAGAAAGGAGGCGCTTTACATCAAAAGCAACTCCACCATCAATCACGACAATGGGGGTGCGCTAATTAAAAATTTCCAATGCCGCGTCTTACTGAGCTAATCACACCCATTGTTTTGATGAGCCCATTTAAACTCTTTACTGAATCCTTTCCCCTAACATCTCTGACGACGGAAAAAGCGCAGTTGCGAGACAAACGACTACATTGTTCTGTATTTTCTTTGACAATTTGCTCATCCATCTACTGGTGGGGCATTTTAGAGTTTAATTACAGGCTTACACAAAGCGGGACAAAGCTGTGACTGACGATCAATATGAGAGTACCCAATCCCGTTAAAAGACATTCGATGTTCAGAAATGTCTTGTATGATTTGATGAATAAATGTACAGACTTTACCGTCGTGGGTAGCATGCTTTTTAGAGACGTACAAACGCTGTCCGGGAGCTACCGTCTGTCTCCCCACTTCCACGTGAACAGACTGTAACATGGGGTGTGCTTAAGTTTCCTAAAATGGTATTATTTTATTTTCGCTTTTTACTTTCGCGGATTATTAATTTACGTTCTTACCTTTTAACAGTTATTTTCTTCTTTAAACTTTTCAACTCAGAAAAGCCCACCCAAGTCGTAGTCAGTTCCCATAGCACTGCAGAGACAGGTGCGGCAGCCGGCTGACATCTTTAAGTCTGCCGAAAAACGCTATCCCCAACAGAAAAATCCGTGCATTTATTCATAACAAATATGCGTGCACCGTTACTAAGCCTACATGTACAAATATGTCTTGTACAATACAACATAATTGCCTATTTGTACCACTGAGCGAGCTCAGTTTGCATGTTTTCTCTTTCTATTACGTTCTTTGTCTTCTTTCTTCTTGCTTTTCTATCTGCTTCTTGTTGTTCATCTTTTTGTTCTTCTTTTTTATTTCTTCTTTCTTATTATCGTTTTGTGCTGATTTTTGCCTTTTCTTCTTTTTGTCTAATTTTCTTGTTCCAAGGCTGTTGATTTTTTAAATTCACGTTTTATCTTCTTTGTTCATTCTTTCTGCTTTTATTCGTATTTTCCTTCTTGTTCTTTTTGAAAATGTTTTTCTTGCTTATTTCAGAAGCTTTTTATTCTATTTTTATCATGCATTTTTTCCTTCTTCTTTATGTCCATGTTTTGTGTCTTTTTTATTTTCGTATCACGTTTTCTAGCTTCTTTTTCCTTCTTTTGTGTTTTTAAAAACAATACTGAAAACGTAAATGGCCATCCACATGATGAAGTGGACGCAAAGTGTGCATATGTCAGTCTGAGAGGTAAAATCAAGTGGGATGCATATGATGTGCCATGCGGTCCTGCATCGATACCACTGCCACGGTCTATGGTCCTGTTGCCTCTTACAAAAAGGGGTTCTTTTATGTTTGCTAATGAGGCATAATAACGTGGGTTACAAGGCACTTTGACACTGCGAAGCGTGCTCTGCAACCGTAGGCGCTTTTTCACGCCTTTGCCATTGCAACACACATGATTCAAGAGTTTGAGGACGTCCACAGTTGGTCGTGCTGGAGTTTAGTAAGTTGTGATTGACGTTATTATACAAATTTACGTTTGTTATGTGTTACTGGAATCTATGGCGCAACGTGTCTCGCTAATGGAGGAGTAACAGCCATATTTAATGTCGTAGACGGTTCCTTGATATCGGTTTGTCTGCGCTCAAAATTACGCATAAATCGGGAGTCCTCCTAAACCCTATGCTGAAATGAAGCGATCTCCCTAACTGCTGGATCTTCTCGCTCAAGGTTAGGTAACTTGGTTATGCGAGGGTTGTGAGAGAGCTGAGACTGCGTCTTTTAGCAGAATTTATCATTTTGGTGAGTATCCATTTTTAGCAGTGTTGGAAAAAATAGGATGCTCTCAGCAACTACACAGAACGAGCGTGAGGCAAGGATAGTTTAACGCTAACAGTAGCGCAGCAGAGCAAGCAACCGGTCCGATCGGGAAAAAGCAAAGACAGTGAGAGAGCAGAATAGAAGTGACAAACGTTGTTCTTATCGCAACTCGCGGTATGTTAATTCTTATGGCGCAGTGACTAATGGCTCGCGCGTAGCCTTTTCACTTCCCGTGCTATGAGCCGCTCTCGTTAACGTGTGTTCGGCGGCAGCCTTCCAACACCCCTTCTCGCAGGGCACACATCACTGCGTCCTTTCACTTCAGTCCTGGAGTCCCAACTGCTCGGTAAATTTACGGAAATGTTCCTTTCGAGCGTCTTGGTTAAAATATCCGCCGTCATTTCCTCGAACGGACATTACTCAGTCGTTATGACACCTCGTTCACACAAATTGCGAAGCTGGTGGTGGCGGACGTCAATATGCTTCGTGCGTGTGCCACAACGATCTGACTCCAGTAGTCGAATACACCCTGGTTGTCTTCACGGACCACCGTGGTACCGTTTGGGGCAAACCTATGTCATTGAGTAGTTGTCGTAACCATAACAACTCTTTACATGCATGTGACTCTGCGACGTATTCAGCCTCAGTGGAAGACAATGCCAACAGCGACTGTTTCTGGCTCGACCATGCCACCGCACTTTCGCCCAATTTTAATATATCCGCTGGTAGAATTCCTGTCAGTCTTTTCACCTGCCCATTCAGCTACCACATAACGATGCAGCTCCGTTCTGTTCCCGCTTGAAAGATGCAATTTTCGGTCGATGGTAGTGGGCAAATAACGCCTGACGCGCTTTACAGGACTTCCAGTCTCACATTCCGTAGGTGCCTCAACACACCTACACAATAATCCCACCGCCATGGTCATGTCGGGCCTGGATACTGTTGCCAGCTAAAGCAAGGAACTGATTGCCTGTCGATACCTTTTATTGTCCGGCAATCCTTCGCTCATATCTAACAAGCTATTCAGATAGCCTGCTTCCATTGGCGTGTTTCTGCTCCAGCATTCTATGCTCCTTTAGCATCTCAGCAACTTTTTACCTTTCCGGCAAAATAGGAAGGAACCGTCCTCTGCGCGCTTTACCTCAATGCTGAGATAATGAACAAGCCCCCCAAAGTCCTTGACTTGAAAGTGAACACTGAGCTGTTCGCCCAGTTTCCTTATCAGCTTCTCTGATGAGCCAGCTACGAGAAGGTCATCCACATACACGAGGACATACGTGGCTTCACCACCTTCTTCTTTTCTCATGAACGGGCATTGATCAGCCTGACTTTGCATAAATCCCAACTTCGATAGCGCTTCAGTAGCCCTCCTGTTCCAGCATCTTGCTCACTGCCTAAGTCAGTAAATGCTTTTCTTCAGAAGTAGCACCTTATCTTCTTTTCCTGGTTCCACGAAGCCCTGGGGTTGCTCCATGTAAAGCTCTTCTTCCAATTCTCCGTTATGGTAGGCGCATTTCACGTCCAAATGACGAACATGGAGCTTCCGTGCAGCTGCAAGTGCAAACAACACGCGAACCATTCGCATTTCACGACGGCGGCAAAAGTTTCATCGTAGTCCTTGCCGTATTTCTGCGAGAATCCTCTCGCCACCAGTCGAGCATTGTATGTATGAACACAACTTTGAGAGTTAAGCTTCGTCTTGAACACCCATTTGCAAGTGATCGGTGTCTTTGCTTGTGGGAGATCGACCAATTCCCGGACTTTACTGTCCTTCAAAGACTGAATCTCCTCTTCTGCGGCTGACATCCACTTTCCCTTCTCTTCTGGAGAGAGGCTGACCATTTCGTCCCATGAAGATGGCTCCATTTTCTTTGGGACTTCCGCTCGGTAACTGAGTTTCTTCGGTGGGATACCTTGTTCGCTCTATGCGAACGTCGTAGTGGAGTTTTTGTTGCTGGGAGTATTAATCCCTCGTCTTCCCACGGATTCCGGTCCTCCTTAACGTCTAATGCCTGGTTCGACGCAGCTACTGGCAACTCTTCCTCTTCGGAGTATTCTGATTGGTGAGAAGTGGATTGATATGTTCCCTTTCTAGCTCCCCTTCTAGTTCCGGAGCGGTTATGCGTTTTTTTAGTTCCGCTTTTTCCACGATCTTAACGGAACGGCTGACCCAGATGCGGTTTATCTTCGGATCTAGGATCCGGTACCCTTGGTAGCATCATGAAATCTGATGAGCACACCTTCTACCGCCTTGTCATCCCATTTTCGCCGCCTCTGCTTTGGTTCTAAGCAGAAAACTTTTGCCCCAAATATGCGGATATGTCCAAGTTCTGGTTTCCAACCAAAGAAATGTTCTTAAAGGGTTCTATCTACGCTCAGACTGGGCAGTCGATTCTGCCAATATGCCACAGATCGAACCTCTTCACCCCAAGAGCGACTGCGAAGACCAGCGTCAAGTAGCGGACACTTGGCCATCCCCGCTAACAACGATTCTTGCGTTCGGCCACGCCGTTCTGCTGTGGAGTATATGGCCAGAAGTCTGATGCTCTATGCCTTCTTCCCTGAGGTACTTTTTCAGTTCTTGTCCGACGTATCCCCTGCTATTGTCAGTGCGAAACGTGGCTGGTTTTCTGCTGAAACGGCTTTCGCCTTCGCCGCGTATTCCATTATGGCGCTAGTCGTCTCACCCTTCGAGTAGAGAAATCGGACCACTGTAAACCTTGAGTGGTCATCGATGCGGGTGAGCATGCAACGATTTCCACTTGGCTTTACCGCTGGCATTGGTCGGCACAGATCACTATGGGCTAGATTCAACGGCCTAAGTGACGTCTTCATGCCCCCTGGAAATCTCTTGTGGCTTAACTTCCTTTCACACAATTCTGCATATCTATACGGAAAGCTGGAGGAAGAGAGATTTACATGAAATTGCCAGAAGGCTATATGCACTCCAACGGAAAGGTAGCGAGACTTTTGCGGCCCATTTATGAACAGTCAGGGCGTGTTTGGAATGAAACGTTGACGAAGTTTTTGCAAAAGCAACGTCTCGAAAGGTTATGGACTAGCAGTTGTGCCTACTTGTCTTCAAATCGGATGACCATCGTTGTTTTTGTTGATGACATCTTGTTATTTCATCCGGACGCAAAGGAGATCGACAAAGTAATTCAAGCCATGAAGGCAGAATGTGATATTCACGATTTGGGTGAAGTGAGTTGTATCCTAGGCGTGAGAGTGCGCTGGGCGAAAGATGAATTGCAATTGCCGGCCGTTGTATATCGAATCGGTCCTACGGAAGTTTAAAATGGACCAGTGTAAACCGGCGTCAACGCCGTTGGAGCCAAGCGTAAAGCTGTCAGTGGTAGATTCTCCGAAGACTGTTGCAGAATGTGACGACATGGCCGTAGTGCCATATCGTGAGTTAATCGATAGCCTCATGTATGTTGCACTGTCGACGCGACCTCACGTTTTGTTCGCGTTAACTCACTTGTCACAATTCAATTCAAATCCTGACCGAGCACACTGGAACGAGTTGAAACACGTACTGCGTTGAGTCGAACGAAAACTATGAGCTGGCGTACACAAGATCTGGTGGAAACGCTACTCAATGCGATGCTGACTGCGCGGGCGACGTCGGTGACCATAAATCATGGACTGGCATCAGCGTTAAGGTTAGGGGCAACCTGGTCAGTGGGATTTCCAGGGAGCAGCAGTGCGTCGCTAGTTCAGCATTGGAAGGTTAATATTTGGCGTTAGCCTCAGCTGCCAAAGAAGCGAAATGGCTTTCAATGATGTATGAACAGCTACGATTGAACGAGTGAATGGAATTGCCGATCAGTCTGTTGTGCGGCAGTCAAGCGGCGATAAAATTCGCAAGCAATCGCGTTGATAAGTCACGAACTACTACATCTACTACTAACGAAAGGAGCCTATAGAGAAAATGATAAGAAGGTGCAACATAATTGGGTAACGATGAACGTGAAAAGGTAAATCTGTAATGTAAAACTGAGAAAAACTAAGGATGTAATGTAGAACCCAGAGAGGGGAGTAAATGGCGATGGTGTCAGGTGAATGAATGAAAAAACCAATAAACTAACAATTAAGGTTAAGGAAAGGGGAAGGATCGAAATAGGAAAAGGGGGATTTGAATGATAATAGAAACAGAAAGAAGAAAAGAAAAATTGAGTCTTTACCCTGTCGCCTCTGGCGGAAGCAGCGAGAGGGTGAAGTCCTCTTCGCAGGTGTTACTTAATCCGAGGCAAAGTGCCTTTTCGCAGGTGTTATTCAATCTGAGCGGTGAATAAGCAAAGAAAGTGAGTGTGAATTTCCCCAATGATGGTCGTGCAGCTCATCTCGATAGCTATGAATGAATGTTCGACGGCCGTTCTACCATTGTTTCTTCAAACGTTTTATGAAACGGTGAGTTCCGTAAAAAAATTAATGAAGTTCCATTAGTTATGAAAATTACAGAAACGTGCCATTCTTCATTGCAGCTGTCATTTGGGTACGAAGCCGCTTGGCAAGTACTAATCTGGACGCTTTGGTTCGAACAGCAGCTTCCAATTTTTCAATAGAGAGCTGGAACGTCAAAATATCTCTCCCTGCAATATAACAGTCACGAAAACCAAACCCTGGTTTTACTCAACTTAAAGGTCGACCAATAAAGACGAGTACAGTTACAGAAATAAGGCATGAGACAATGAAGGCGAGCTTTAGCTTGACACTGAAGAACCGCTACAGTTAGTTGGCAGCAGGTACAATGTGCAGTAAGGGACGCAGTGGCAGCGGCTCGCGTAGTACAATCACCCTCTCAGGAGGTTAGAAGCTGTCAGAGGTCCAAACGGTCTGGAGGACGGCGCATTCGCGTGGATCGGCGCAGTGTTACTGGTTGCTGCTCGAGGGCTGGTTCTGACTGTGACGGTATGCGGTCCTCAGCGGTCGATGGTCCCGGTGACTGCGCGTCTCCTTCTGTTGTCACGTCTGACGGTGATTCTTGATCAGTC
>KN538396.1:277991-308489 GCA_000797535.1 Trichuris suis | reverse complement strand
TCCGTTCGTGCGGGGTAGCATTGGTGGCCGTGCACAGCAATAACTAACTGGGCGAATCAATGCTCAAACAGGTTAGATCATGTTTGTCCCGTTTTATTTATTAGAGTCATGAACAAGACGCTGACGACGGGACCAGCTACATCCTGAAAGCTCTGTAATTCTTGTCAATAAATAAAATGATTCTAACGTGGTCTGACGTGTTTGAACATGAAAACGTATATATCTGTTAATTAAGAAGAAATAGCGAATGCATGGCTCTTGGTATCCCTCTCGAACGCTTTTGCTTTTGCAACGAATGCTTTTGTAAAATCATGCAACCTATAGGCAGAATGAGAAAGTGTACGCATCTTTTTGATTGAACCTACTTTTCCATTAAAAGAATAGGTGGGTAGATCCACAGCAGTACGTTTCCATTAGCGATTAATGCTTTCCACAAAATACATAGCAGAATTGGAATGTACTTAAAGACAGGATATCTCATAACGGGGAATGGGTTTTTATTGCGGTCTCTCCGTGGGTTTCTCCCGTTCTTTGTTAGCATATCCGTAAAATACCGAAACAGGAGCCCTACCAATAAACGGGTGAGCAAGTTGTTAAAGAAATCATAAAGAACAATGTACGTAGCTTCAAACTGGAAAGGAACGCGCTTAGAAAAACATGCTTCAAGAGTTGTATGCTTTGTAGCACTCATTAATTCTGTACTGAGTTTGCCATAGACCAATTGTATCTGCGCTACGGTTTTCATTGACGTTTCCGCCATATGCTTAGCACTCCCTTACCCGATAATGATTATGTGAAATTAAGATATACGTCAATAACCGCTTTCTTTTCTTAACAAGCCCAGCTGAAACTCCTCCACATGGAATTGCTGCATTTTAGACGGGTTTCAGCTGTATGTGTTAGCAGATGACTAGATAATTCATGTTTGAACCTAGACTTCTGCTACGCCTAGAATCTTCATCTAGTTTAAAAAAGTGAATTACAAACTTCTGGCAAATTGGCTGTTAATATTAATACAGTTTCCACTGAATCACTTCTGCGTTTACTCAAGTAAGGCAGTTCATGTGGTGGATAAGCGCTTTAGATGATTAGCCTTATTGCAAGTATGTATACAACAAGTCTTCCAATCTGCCATGCTCATCACACGTTCAAATGCTGTTTAACCGTTTTTACCATTTTCCATTTTCAAGATTGAAGACCAGAGTGGGGTAGTTGCACCGCTCGATATTAAACTGCAGCTTGAAAAATGACTAGTTTATGTGGAATTTCGTTAAGTGTTCGCTCATGAAGAATATTATTATTTTGCGATAGAAAGCTCAAGTGACAAACACTAATCTCAAGTCAGTGTTCGACTTGCCAAAGCTACAAAAAGGTATCACACTTAAAACTTCCCTGGCGAAACATACAAAATGTGCCGCCTTTCTTTTTGGACGACAAACAAAGTGCCGTCATGTTTAAAGGACTTCCTGGAAACTCCAAATAATTAACGTACCGGGCATTTCCTCTTGCTAGGCATGCACAACGGGACTCGGCCGCTATGATCTTCAGGAATATACATGCGCAAGCTTATTTTCATTTTCAGCAGGTCATTGCAAGATTTATAAACGAAAGACTGCAGCAGAAAAGTTAAGTAGTCTCCCGTAATCCATTCAAATTGTCCATCCAGCGGGCTAAACCTCCAAACGCAGTCATCGCCAAAAACTAGTGAACCCCTCAACCGTACTTCAGTTACTGCTTTTTCGGTTGTGGGTTCCTCGCACGTTTTGCAACTAGCACTACTCTCCCTGCTGCAAGGAACATCAGTCTCTGAATTTCAAAATCTTGCTTTGGAAAACTGACATTTCACAGATCATTGTTGAAAGGCAATACTCATAGCACCTGCTGAATTTTAAAGAACTAATGCTTTTACTGCTCAAACACAAATAGACCTTGGTCACAATCATACAGTAACAGTTAGTTATTTGCGTTTAAAGCTTTGTTCTGCAAGATATTAATGCAAAGTCCTGAAATCAGTTTTGCAAGTTGCGTTTCACTTCAATTTTCAATTATTGTTAAATGATGCAATATGAGGCATGATTAAAGCATTTTAACACTGAGGATAATTTTACTCGATTGCAACGCTTCGCCTCTATGATTGCACTTGTGGGAACGTGCATTTGATAACTTTTCTTAATGCACTAATCATAGTGCGCTGTCCTGGTACGGCCTAAAGTCCTATTATGAACTGTCTTTATTCAGAAAAGCATGGAGCTTCCTCGACTTTTCTAGTCCCGTCATCGTCATGCAGAATCATGCTTCTGCTTTTTTGAATAAAGACTGTTCATAAGAGGATGATAAGGCAGTAGCAAAGCACATGAAATTTTACGGTCTTGTTCCAAAGCATTAAGTGGATCTTGTCATTTAGCAGCTTCCTTCCTGCCAAGCATGCGGCCATGCTGTTCTGCACTTACTGGCGAGCATATCGATCGTCTTGTTCTCTCTTACTTAAGTCTAAACGAAAACTTAGGCCTTATGTTTACGCTTAGGCTTAGGTAAGGGCGGAACAGGATGGCCGGCAAATTTACAGTATGACGGTGGGGTTGCTAAGTCAAAGATCCCACTACGCTTAGAATTGACCATAACATGATGAAAATCTGTCGGTTAAACTTCTGAGTGCTGTATTTATAGAGGTTATATTCAATGGCACCTATCCGCTTCCACTGCAAAGATAGGTATGTCAACATTGACGATATAAGAAAGTGAATGCTAATGAGCAGATTAGAATGGCCAGCTGAGCTACTCTGTCAGTCGTTGAAATATTCTACTATTGACTGCCGTTCATGTCCAGAGCGTTTAATCAGGTCAAAGTATGCAAGAATCGTCACTGCCGGTGAAGCTTAATGAATGCCCTTTATTTATTAAACTATAGGTATTATACATAACTAGTGTATATGGGAAAACAAAATAATGAATCAACCTGCGTGTTTTCAGGGTTTCTGCGGTTGTTCATATTTCGAATGCTATGTCAACTCACTAATAAATCAAAGTGCATCTGAAGTCACGTGATAAGAAAAATTGACTCATTATGCAGTGTTAATAGTTAAAGGTACCAATCGCGATAAATTTCAAAAAGCTGTAGCTTGAACCTGCGCTGTCAAAAGCAACAGTGCGTGACCAGTTTCTTTTTTTCCACTCACTAGAGGCTTGAATTCACAGTTCTTAACTTCTTAAACCCTTAACTGCTATCCCTGAACTTACGCCATCTGTCCTTAGTGGTTCGGCTTATTAATATTGTTAATTACGTGATTCATACTTTAAAAAAGTTCACAGCGCGACAACTTCTTTGCAGTGACCCTCCACACGACCTACATTCACTTTAGTAGAATGGTGCTTTCTAAGAAAAGATGATCACATAGCTTGCTTCTAACTACATTCAACGGCGCGTTTCCATAGATCAAAATAAGCAACTGATATTGAGAAATGCAGAACTTAGAAGCTAACCTGCGTGTGCTCTGATCGATTTATCTCCTTTTTTATGCAGTGACGTTTTTTATTCTTTTGTTGTGCTTGAGCGTGTGCACGCTCAGCAGGAAATTACATTAATAAGTTATTAAGACGCCACGATTGAGGCAATCTGAGAAAAAGTTCGATTGTTTGACATTGAATTATTGAGCAATGGATTCGTGCCGGATAGACACCACGACCTCGCTGACATACTTCTCGCATGTAAATGCTTCGCTTTCAAAATCATATGGATGCCCCTTACACAGATGCATTCCATTAATATGGAAGTAAACTTTCAATCCATACAAATACATACACCTGCTTTGGTTAGGCAGCCTGGGAGACATATCATTAGCATTTGTCTTCTGAGTAGCGTTTGTATGTCATTAAGTAAAAGAAGTGGTGCATTTGAGAAAAGGAAGCTAAACATGCTATCTGTTTTATTTCAGGTAAGTGATGCCAAAAAGCAAATATAAGAGCAGCTTATGTACGCAAGCAGGAACCAGCAAAAAATATGGCATTGCAGTAACAAAGTTTTTTCCCTGTGAAAAATCGATCAGTTTGTTTTACATGTTCTCTTTATATATTGAAACTGAACAAATGGGTGCGGCGCTGATAAAGCATTCCTTCTTAATACCATGCTTTTCTACGTGAAATAGATCAACTGGGAGATTTATTTACCAGAATCCAGGCTGATTAATCAGCTTGCTGCGTCAGTGGGGTAGTTCACTTTGTATTCTGACATCAGCCGGCCTTGGAATGCAATTTTCAAATAGCAATTTCACTATAATCTTTTATTCTAACCGTGCTGAACACTGCATATCCCTAACACCAGTGACATAGGAACAAAAGCAGTTCTGAAACGTACGAAAAATTTGACCTGTACTTTGTCTATCAGCTTGCACAGCCATTCGCTGGCAGGGCATTTGTGCAGCATAATTACGGGCTTTGCGACAACGGGAAAAAATGTTGTGACTAAAGAAAATTTTCTTCACCTCCCAAAAGTTCTCTTTTTAAGATTCTAAGTACACCGCATCTCCAAGTCATTTGTTCTTAGTGTTGCTCTTATCTGAGATGTTTTCCTTCTGAATGCGTGAAACCATATTTTGCAGAACAAATCTGAGTTACTCATCCGCATGATTCTTAGTAGGTAAACACCACCGGAGTGCAAAATTCTGCGCTGATTTCGACTGCTTATGAAAATTACGTTGGTATATTTTTCTTGACCCTGTTAAGCCGGTGGCGGTCAAAATCCTGAAAGTCGAAATCCCGGATGGGTCAGAATTCTGAATAGGCCGAAAATGCACTGTAAAGTGTGGCCTTGTGACAGTTCTGCATTGATATCTTCTAGATAAGGAATGCATTTGAGTAGAGACATTATTATACTGGTCTTGTCGTTTAGATTACTAACTTTTAGGACTTCAGATCACTAAGTTTTCGACCTATCGGGATTTTGACCGTAACCCTGTCAAGCATGCCCCTTTTCTTACCTTTTATCGAATACAGCCAGTTTCCAAGTGCTTCATAGTTCCTCTTTCCTGGATTTACAAAAATGTGAAATTAAGTACAGTAGAACGTCCCTTATCCGGACGTCCATTATCCGGGCGTTCTATTAACCGGATCCGTCGGGCGGTCAAAGTTGGTAGGATGTTTCGCATGGCATAGAAAGTACTCTTACATCCTTATCCCAGGACATCCTTATTCTGCCTATCACCGGTATATAGGGATAAGAGCGCCCGGAAGCTGTGATAGATCAAGGACAAATAGGATAACGGAGACTGATTTTTAAACCCTAGATTATGGAAAATAATCAAGTCGTTGCAAAACGCTATCTATCAACAAGCAAAACCTTATGGCAAACAGAGCCAAAAGGAGGAAGGTTCGGCGCCTCAAACAGATAATCCACTATCCGAATTTTTCCCTCATTCGGATGACCCCCGGTCCCAATCAGTCCGGATAATGGATATTCTACTGTACAAAAGTTCCTGGGTAAGCAATTAATTTAATGTACTTCCACAGCTTCTCTTCCAGATATAACAAACTTGTTCTAGACTTTTGTCGCAGTTTTGTGCCTCCTCTCATCAGACATCATTTTATCCTTTTTGCTAAACCAGTAGGAAGCAAACAAACTGCTCAATGTATCATTCTTGAAACCGCCACTTTAGTATGTGGTCTGCAGCACTCCTGCAAGGTTTAACATTAATGACTATTTCATATAACATGATTACACTGTCCGTTAGCATTTATAGATCAGCGAATAATTTCAATTTACCTGTTGTAAATTCCAATCGTCTTACACTAAGCAAATACGGCTGCTTTTCCACACGGCAGTTGGGAACATAAACACTCTGTCGTTTCTGCTGCGCTCTGCTTTTAATAGACGAAGAAGCAATGCTGTGAACACGTTTTCATTGAGGCAACCGAACGTTAGTGGATTTGAGATGCGTGTGAACGGGTTGTTTAGATGATTGTTTTAATTTGCGTTTCAGTGTCAGACTACCCATACGCAAAACTTTGCTAGTTAAAATAAAAGGATATCTATTTGATGCTTTTTCAACGGCTGCAGTGTGCCTTTCCTCTTTTGGCTACGCGATTTTCTCTCAAAACGCTTAGACAATGTATATTTTCCTTGGCGTTTCTTTTATCGTTGTCGGGGCTGTGAAATCTTACTTATCTTTGACAGCTGGCGATGACCAGCCTGAGAAAGTTAACATTCTATCACGTCCTAAATAATGACTTTTCTTGAAAGCGGCATATCCTTACATGAAAAGCTAACGAGCAGTTGATTGAAAACATACTGAAAAGTCAAACAAAATGAATTGTTCAGCATGCTGACACACAAGAAGGATACACAGTCAACATGCAGTCATAAACAAGCACGTCTGACTTAACACGTCAATTTCACGTGCCCTGCTGAGCGGCTTAAACTTCAGTTACGTTAGTACACTCAAATATGCAATACTATAAAAGCAAAATTGTAGATAATCAGTCTGATATGCAGAGAGAAGACTATGCCTTGGCCAGCTAGTTTTGACTTTTTCAGACGTCATCAAAAATAAGCCGTTCATTCAGCAGGACCCAGCATGGATTTGACTCAACGAATCTTGACAGTTAAAGGATTGTTCTTGCTCACGTGTCTCTAGATAAAATGTCTTTTAGAAGGTTAACTTACCAGAGTTGACCCACAGATTTTCCATTCGAATTCAAGGTCTACAGTTCAAATGGATTGCTGCAAAAAATGATTAATGGTGATCGTCCGCGTTTTGGCGGCGTAACATTTATTTTATAGCAATCTGAAAGCTGTCTTAAAACTTGAATTTCAAACTGGACGTAATGACTTCCACCTGCTGTATCCGACAGGGCTTGCTTTTTTGTCCGTGCTGTTCAACGAGTCTCTAATAAAGATGACAAATCGCCAATCCCGGACTGTCTAGCTGCTTACTTGACGAGAAAGTTTACAACACTTCTGAGCTTCCGGGACTGCCTGTTTCTGCCATCACCGATATGCTGTTCGAAAAACGCGTCCAACAAAATTTTGCGTCGTCTAATACTAATACTTAACCGTGCGTCTACGACAGTGGTCTTGAATTCTACTTCCGTATCAAACTATCATAGTAACAAATGGAACATACATACACGCATGCACACGGCAAATGAAGTACCAATTTATCAAAGGAAAAACGCAACATTTGATGTACTTCTTTTTTGTTTCGAAGACACAAACGCGACTAGCCCAACAGCAGCATCCGGGCAGAAAAATCGCCCAGTTGTCCTAGTATTGGGAATAAATCATAGGAACACAAAGAACATTGCAAAGAAGACCATAGATCGCAATAATAACAATAAACATCATAAGAGTCGAAGAAAGACTCGCGCACGCTGAAGAAAGATAGCAATAAATAGACGCCTTTTCGTGGCACAATGCAACAGGCAATAAAGACAAAGTGAGAATAGACACTGCTTGGCCGCTCTACGAGATTAACGGCAGTTCTGCCCAAGATGGAATCACGGTCAATACATCAAGGCTTCTTCTTCTTCTTGGAACATGGTGACGAATCGATGTTCAACGAGCCGATCTCAGGTACGGGATTTCTATTCATTGAACATGTTCCTTCGTCACTGTTAACCAACGAGGCGGATGTATCTGAACTCCTACTTTCCCTGGAGGGCATAGTGGTGCCATCGTCCATTATTGTCAATTCAGGAAACTGCTTGCCAGACTTCATTTCTTCCAACCGCTTCCAGAATTCGTCTCTTTCCTTTTCCTTCTTCATTTCCCTGGAAGGAAAGTAGACGCATTTACCATACAGTGCGCCGAAAATGACCACGCCGCTCACTTTACGCGTTCAGCTTTGGCGGTCGCGCTCAACTCCTCGAAAAGTTTCGGGTTCATCTCAACGAAGTACTTAAGTACGTTGTAAACCGAAGAAACCGTCGATTGATTCCAATGCTCCTTTGCCATCCGATAAAGTGGAGCGTATAAAATAGGCATTATGACCTCGTTGTTGTCCTCGATCAACGAATATATGTATTCGTCGTTCCAAAGGTAGAGCGCACGCTCCGCTACCTGCAAGTTAAAAATATCCCGTAAGCAAAAAGACCATTTACAGAATCTACATGCCTGAAAATGTGAACTGGCGACACACTTGGCAATTTGCCTGAACAGCGGATCCATAATGATCTTGAACTGCTCCGGCTCGATAATGTCCAGAATTTCTTCAACTTCGTTTAAGAACATTACCTGCAGAGCATCAGCGTCACCAAGTCGCAAGGTCGCAGGCTGACTGAGAAGCGACGTGCCTCCTTTTGACTACTCGTTTTCGGCCAAAATTTCGTTAACGCACGAATCACCTGTTCCGTTAAGCTAGCGTCCTTTTCAATAAACTGGACCACACAATAAGCCAACTGCAACAGAAAGTTTGCTGAGTTACAGCGAAGCTGGCGAATGTCTAAGCACGAGCCTGGGCATGGTACAGATTGAAGCAACGTGGCTTGTGCAAAGGGAGCAAAACCTTTTCCAGAAAGACTTTGTGTTCCGCTTTCAAAGGTAGAGCGAATCCATTTATAATGCTATCAGCATTAACGGTTTCACGAGGCAATGCGAAGGATAAGAACACATACCTGCCAAGTATTTCTAGCAGTTCGCCGACTCCGTTAAACTGCTCTGTTTCGTAAATAAATCTAAATTATACGCTGCGATGTCGAGCACAAAAACGTAAGACGAATCTAATAGTGACTTCAGGAATATATGATTTATCTGGCGTCTGATAAATGCTCTCAGGCCCAGAATCTTCCCATATATTCTGTGGAGCACCGTCTTCAAACTATCCCGTTCGCGAGGATCATCGGAGTCAAACAGCTCAAGAAGCTGAAGGCAAAAATGGCGCGATAAGCCTTGAATAGCTAACGAGAGGCAGGGAACAACCTTAAGAACAAAACGCTGATCAATGTAACGCTTCCCAATGGCCGGCTGGAAGTCGGGTGACTCCAAAAATCGAAGGAAAAATTCATAAACTAGCTGGAAGACGACGTAAGTCAATCATCAACGGAGTAAAAGGCAGTCTTGCCTGTAAGTGGGGCCACGCTGCCTCCAACATTGGTTCGTCCTCCTCGGGATCGAAATCCGGATTATCATTCGGAGGCAAAGTACGAAAAATATTGACTGACACCTCAAAGAAACGTCTGATTAGTTTGATGGCAAAAACAGATAATGCCATTCACTTCTGATTAGTAACGACTTCGCAATTACAATAAAACCAAGCAAATTATTGAAACTACATGCTAAAGCAAGCAATAAGGTTCGGCCACTGCCTTTACTACCACTGCTGACAGAGCAATGTCAGGCTGATGATCGATTGTCTCCCTCCCCCTGTTTCAAAAAACAAGCGGCAACCTGTGCTGTTCACCTAGAAGACGAAGAGCAACAGAAAAATAAATATTCTACGGCCATAAATACGATCAAGAATCAAAGAGACAACGAAGCGATAGCGAAAATGAATTCGTCATAATTAAAATACCATTTTTACAACTTCCGGGTAGATCGACTCGGTTAAGATGCCTTTGTTGTTTCCAATGAAGTCGATCATCTCCGTTAATGTTATCCGTTTTACTTCTTTGCTCTTTACGTAGCTGACCGGGTCGGTGAAATCGAAGACTACCTGGCACTGACGTATTTTTGCAATAAATAAATCAGTCAAATTTTCCGGAGTAGAATCTACAGCAGCAAAGATGCTTTAGCACTGGCAGAAGCACAAGTTAACCTACCTTTTAACAGAGGGAGCGGTTCCAGTTCGCTTTCGCTATTCACCTTGTAACGTGACGATCCCTGAAGCTTCTTGTGCTTGCGTTTTAAGCTGGCGCGCCTGACGAATGGGTCAATCTTATCCACCGCCGTGTTTAGCCCAGCACCTGAGGTCATAGTGCTCGCAATCAGCTGGTTACCGCTAACTGATGGAACCAAAGTGGCATCCGTCTCCGACATTCAAATCGTCCACAAAATGCAAAAGTACACACACATACACACTCAAGCAGCACGTCCGTTGGTCCGTTGCGTTGACAAAGCCATAAGAACACTCAATTTTACCTTACTGCTTCAAAAATCAATTGAGAGCTTCCAGCTATACCCTGAAGCCTTTAAAATCACTAACCATCCTGCGAATTACGCTGCATCGTAGAGTTATCGTACGCTTAAACGAGTTATCTTGATGCACAGGTAAATGCAAAGGTCGGAAAAGATTTTACAGCAAATAAAGGTTCTGCCGCCGGGAGGTTCGCACTGGCTACTGCATTGCTTTCGGTGAAGCGTTGCTCACAAGCATAGATAAACTGCATTGTCCACACTTTGAAATTGGCTTGCTTTAAAATGTATCAGGGTTGATTGAATAACAAGCAAATTTCAGAAGAGCAAGTGCTAAAGGGCACTTTTACTATTCAGACCAAGTAACAGTAAATGCGCAGGTTACAAAAACTACCCCGGCAGACGTATTACAGTATTCGAACTAATTGTTTGGGATTCCGCGCGGTTGTTTTCCTTTCACGGGCGATTCCGCGTTGCGACTTTTCGCTCCGTCTGATGCGAAACGCCGGTTGCAGGGTTGTTCCATAGTGTGAATTTTTTATCGGATGCCATTTTCCGCCTCCACTGTAAGGCCAGATCGCTTTGCCGTTCTGTACGAATTCCACATGGAAGACAGATCCGACAGAAAGGTTAGTTGTTCATTGTTTACCTAACAGTCGAAGCATTCGACCAGCATGCTTTGTTTGGTGGATCCTCAATGAACTTTGGCATGTTCGCACTTTGAGTTCAGGACTTCCAAGACTCTCGGCATCGTGTCAAGTTGTACATGCTGAACGAAAAGCGCACCTGGGATGATAAAGGAACAGGCCAGGTGACCTGTTTCTTTAACGAACATGTTCACGCCGTCATTCTAAAAGTAGTAAACGAAGAGGATGGTAAGAAATTTGCGTGAAAAATATTTTCGGTTATACGTACATAGTATGCGTGCAGACTGGGTCCTAGATCTTGTTTACTTTGTCTAGTCGCCATTGTTTCCACTTTATACTTTTTACGTTAACTCTTCTCTTGTAGACGTTCTTCTAGCTTCCTTTGTTGTGATTATCTGTAACGCTGCAGTCAGTCGCGGCCTTATGAGCCTCATTTTAGGTAACACTATGTTAGAAAGTCAAGTTCAGCAGGATATTATTTACCAAAAGCAGCAGGTGAGATCCTAGCTTCGCTTTTACGAAATTGGACTGCCTTTTTTTAGGGAACGCTTATAGTGTGGACAGAGAGCGAGAATAACGACATGGCGCTTAGTTTTCAAGACAAGCAAGGTTGCGACGAAGTTTGGGAAAGCATTTGTAAGGTAAGGTTATGAACTTGTAAATGGAGGCCGAAGAACGTTACTACCGTTTTCTTATCACGCTTTTGTCAGTCTGCCTATCACATCCGCCAATTTATATTCAACAGCTATGCGGCACCAGGTTCTTAGAGATAGAATGAATTCCGAGACAACTGGTAGTCTGTTGTTTTTCATTTATTTTGCTTTGTACTTTAACTTCTCGTGGAATATACGTTTCACTGCTGAAGTAGCAATTTCTAATGATGGAGACGTGCCTGGTTTCGATATAGTTTATCAATAGGTGGGATGATATTGGTACTGTAGTCTTTAAAGTGGTAAGGGTGACCTAAGGCTCTCATATCTCAACTTAATTGTAAACGCTTTTGGTAATATTCAATTTGTGTTTGCTCCTGGTCTTTTTGGATCTGGATGAAAACAAAGTTACATTCGTTATACTGGAAGCGCAATTTGTTCTGGCTATGTAATTCGTGTAGTCGTAAACCTTTTTACTACGTGATGTGTTCTTTTTCGCGAATAGTTTACATTCTGCAGGAAGTTAGTTTAAGTTGACCGCAGCGTTTAGGTGAGATGATGGCCGTTTCACAGCATTAGAGTAGTGGTGAGATAACGTTTTTGCTTACATGCTTATAAAACGCTAATTTTGCTGTGTATAAAAACAGGATGCTCAGCGTTCGGGCCTATTGTCGTTCTTGAAATTTGTGCGCCAATTGCTTTATTTTTAAAGTAGCACATTCCAGCGAACGTCAGAGCGTCAGCAAAGGCAGACATAATTTAGCATTCGTTTGCTCTGTTTTTGAAACTTGCTTAATAATTCTCATACGTGTAGCCTGTTTTGCGGAGAACTCAGATTTGCAAGGCGGTTTTGTAGTATATACCATGTGTATTAAGTCCTGCCAGTTTCTTCTCTGCGTAAATGCGTTGATCAGATTGATTTTATCATATCCGTTGCACTCGTTACGTGTGAGGGCAGCCTACAATTTGTTCTTTTGGAAGTGGCACTATTAATCAAAGCTTGAGGGACTCGCTAGTCACGTTGATGAGCGTACAGTGCAGCTATTTCGCCTTATAAAACGATCCTTTCTCCATTCGGAACTGATTTTCTTCCACCTTTCTTTCCTGCGAAGGATTTTAATGTTTCTGCTGACGCCCTGAACTTCATCATGCATATTGATGTAGTGAAAATGTAAAACGTTCTCGAGCTTGAATTACTTGAAGCCAAGTAGATAGCTTTCACTATCGCCGATTTAGCAAAGACCAAATTTGCGAGAGCACTTTAGGGATAATGAGGTGCGCTGATCTTTACATCGTTGCTTCGCCATCATGCAATTCATGAAATGACTATGATTCTTCACCGAATGTAGCAAAGCAGGTAGTACCACTGAAAACATTACGGGAGCAAATTGTTCTCAATATCAATCGATCTTTTGCTGTTTGTTCACTTGTTGTGATTTGCGGGTAAGCTTTGCGCTTTCGCGGTTTTGAGCAGTGTACAAAGCTGCTTTTGAGATTCACCAGAAGACTTGTCTACATTGTGCTTTCTCATGCTCGATATACCTCTCCGGTTATAATGTCATTGTGTTTCCTCTACTTTTATGCAATTACTTCTGAGTAGGAGGCATGAGGGGTAGCTTGCAAGCAATGCGCCATTAATGGTTTTATTTTTCTGAGCTTAAGTAAATTGCTAGCAGTGAATATCGTGAGATTTCTGCTGGACTGCGCAGTATGATTGGCTGTAGAATGCTCTACTTTTTATTGGTAAACTCTTTTTCGACCATTCGTACTGTTTTTGTTGTTAAAGGTGTGCGTGGTAATGGCAGTTGGTAGGATCAAACGATCTTAGAAAAAGAAAATTTCAGTCGTGCATGCGAAACATCAAGATTCAGTTGCATCATTAGCCAAGTGTACGTCTTTAAGCAACGGCGCGGAAGAAGTATTCCGGTTAAAGCTTTGTTAGCTGGTCTGATTAGCTTTACTTTGAATATTACGTGCTTTCCAACAGATTAGAATGGGAAACCTGTAACCTTTCCAATCGCTGGCCAGTAATTTATATTCTGATAGTAGCACTGAAGAAAGAAAGTTTGAAAGGACGAACGCCACCTGTAAGTTGAAATAAATGACTGCAACGTTAGTGGGGATGAGTTTCAGTTGGATTGAATCTTTAATCCACGGTAAACAAAGGCTGTCTTTCTTTGACTTCTTTAGGCAGCCGGTTCTTATGTTATAGTTGGGTCGCATTTATCCCTTCTCTCTAAGTGAAACAATACTTCAATTGAAATTTTGGGTGCGTTGTGATTTTGTGTTGTGAACTGCAGCCAGTTATTTTCCTTTCAGCAAACTCGTAGGTGCGACGTAATTGCGCATCAGGTGGCGTAAGTCAGCAAGTATTTACTTTGCGCATTTGAATTTCTATGCATCAGCTGACATCATATGTCTTTAAAAACGCACACTTTTGTCACCTTGGATAGGCTCCGAACTGGCTGAAGTGACCACAGTAGGCACCAATTTCCGTCCTGCAAGTTGATGTAGCCATTCTCCGTGAGTTGGTGCACTACAGCTGTTCCCGGGGTGGCGGTATAGGTCCCTGTACCGACTTCTTAAAGCAGTGATGGGCAAAGGGGGCGATTTTGAACTTCAGGGGGGCGGTGAAGGGCTAAGGGAGCGATATCGCTGGAGCGCCGGAGGAATTTATGGAAAGTAGGATTCTCTGTAGAAATTTTCCGGGAGATCACTGCGTATCTTTTCACAGACGACTAGGGAGGTGCATTGGGCCAGTAGTGTCCAAGGAAATCGGTCGGTCATTCTAACTCGCTATTTCCGAGAATTCCAAGAAGCTAAGATTTGCATGAAAGATCATCTGGAAGTGCTATTGTTTTGCCTACATTGCTGCATTAATTGCTCCCTGTTCATTTCAGTTGTGTAAATACATTTAGCTTCCTTCATTGCGCCATAGCTTCAGTTCGTTATCTCGTTGTTGAAGACGGGCTGAAAGTTCTTGGTGCCATCGTTCCGCTCCTACGTTGTCTGTGGAAGTTGGTTTGCTTAACCTGTCGCTTTCACAATTTAAGAATCTTGTACAAGTTCGTTGATGGCGTAGCTACCGTTCGCGTATGTAACAGAACCTAAGAGGCTGTCCTTATTGATGCACATCTTTGCCATACTCTCTTGTTCTACCCCCACGTTGTGTTTACACTCCCAGGGGGCGATATCTGGCGTGGCCTTGCGCACCACTGTCTTAAAGGATACTGGTTTAATGCGTAGCGAAGGTGGAAGGCTAAGAGATAGCGGGTATGTCTTTCGGTAAGCAACCTCGAAAGGTGCTCTGGGGTGGGTGATGTTGCTGTCGCATGAATGGAAATCGTATTCTCGGAGGCACCTTCCGAGGCCCAAAGGCGATAATAGTGAATATCCATACCGTACTGTATAGTTTAAAGGGGCGAAATCTATTCTACTGATTAATGCTATATCAGCGTTGTTTTCAGTGTTTATTTTGATTAATTTTTTATGTTGACTTAAGGACGGGAAAAAGCAAGTTCGGCTGATTTTATTGTACTCTCAGACCAGCGGAAGCTGCCCGCAACATCAACTACGCGTTTGTTCAACGATCTGTCAGTGAGTTAGACTGATTCTAAGGGAGCCGGGGAAACCGCGGATACTGAGGCCAAGGAAATGGCAGTCCACTGTGGTCGCATTGTCAGCGCCCCAGTTTTTCACACCCACTGAGATAGGTAATCGTGAGCTTTAATGAAGCACTGTTTCATGCTAATCATAACCCTCGTTTCCGTATTTGTTAGTTTCATGCGGGCGTTGAACGTGCTCTTTATGGGGAGCTGTCCACTTCCACCGCTGCGGGGCGCTGGAAAAATCTGTGCTCAAAAACTGTACTGTAGCGGGAAAGTATTTGGAAACATTGGTGCAGCACTTTGTGTATACAGCAGGATCCTCGTTAGATCAGTTACAAAACCAATCGCGCTTAATACCGAAAAACATAATCTCTTAAGACACTGTGTACAACGTGGTTTTCGTGTACATACAAATTAGATTGGCGCAAAGATAATTTCTGTTTTGTTGTTCCATACTTTATTGCATATCTGAGTGTACTTGTACTTAACTGCGTTCCTTTAATATGCTTGTTAAAACGCGAAATCCGCTCTACCGGTTTATGCTGTTGCTTTTGTTTTCAGCGTTTATTCTTGTTTATTTTTGGATGCCAAATTAAGGATGGGGAAAAGCAAACGCAAGCGATTTTATTCTGTACATAAAGCAGCGGAAATTGCTCACAGCGTCAGCCAAGCACTTGGCCAGGAACAGTGTCATCGTGCAAGACTGGTTCCAAAGATTTCATAATGGTGACGAGAGCGTTGAAGGTAAGGTGGATCACGGACGTCCCTCACGCATTCAAATAAATGAGAATGAACAGTGAAAACAAAAGGAATAGCACAAATCAATAGAGCGAATTTCGCGCTTTAAGATGCACTTCAAGGACGTAGGACTAAATAAAGTTATTCAAAATTAATCATCAAAGTTTAAAATTAGGAAAAACAATAGTTAAAACAGCTGGAGAACCCAGTTATTACAGTTTGAATACAGAAAAACAAATCCTGACCAGCACATGCGTAGATCGTTGATTAGCGAGAAACGGACGGCGTCAAAGAACGATTAGATACGCCAGAGCTTTCGGAACTCTGTACTTCTGTCGTCAGCGACAGTAATAGCAAATGTCCTTGATACTGGGCTTGGCCTTACGCAGCTGTTCATTAGATATTCAATGACAGCTGCACATTTGTGATTCATCTGTAAATAACGCTTATCGTTAATACAAGACAGACTGTCTGTGTTGACGTGCCAGTGCGTGCATAAAGCTAGAATGCAGATTGCTTTGAGTTCATGCGTATGGGAGATAAAGGATGAGCCAGAGAAGCACAGTTTTAACAGGAAGTGGGTAGAACAAGGCGGTGGTTTTCAGCTTGTCACTGCCTGCCCTCGCTTGGCGCGCGTTTGAAAGCTTATGAAAATGTGGGCGCCGGTGTCCTGCTGTATTTAAACTTCACTCTGCTATTTTACATGTTGGCTGCTTTATAATTTTCTTTATCTGATTTCTGTGCGAGCCGGAATTGTTGACGAAAATTCCATCATTGTCAAGTTTTTCCCTTTCTGAACGTTCTTTCAGACTGACAGTTTGGTTTAAACAAGGTCAGGTTGTTCGATTCTAGTCATTAGTCTGTAACGCTTTTCTTCAAGGAAAGTTGACGAATGACCTCCTTAGGTTGTATCTGTTCTGTTCATTTCACAAAGGGTGCTGAAGGAAGATATCGTTCATTTTGCTTACTGGACTTATGCTGTGAGCTCACTGTAGACGACTACGTCATGACTTCTCCTCCTTTTACCCGCCAGCGCTACGTATACCTTTCTCTAGTCTTGGTTGCTCATCTTCTCCGGCCTTGGAGGGACCCACCATCCGCCCCTTCAGTCTGTGCTGAGATTGTTCGCTGAAGATGCGATTTGAGAAATACCAAAAGTTACGGGAATTTTAATTTAAAAAATTTTTACCAGTGATCGCCAATTTGAGTATTCCTGAAGACCGTTACCAAACGTGCCTTGTTCAAACCGTTTCTTGATTAAATTGTCGTAATGTTCTTGGCTGGCCAGTGAAGCAGCAGTTGCGGTCGACTCCGTGGGAAAAACGCTGACTGACGTCTCTATGTATTAGAAATATTAGCAGCCTGAAGGACGCAATCAATGAAAGATGTTTTTCTGAAACCATTCACTGATGCACTGTGCAATAGATTCTAGGCGTGTCGTTGATTCTAAATGTCAAATGTATTCATGGCACAGTGAAGGTTCTCGCACTTGATTCATTAATGCATTTGTTTATTGATTTGCACACCTGTGCTAACTACAAAAAGTTAAAGAATTCTTGCCTAGGCGAAGAGTAAATTTCTCAAGCATGTTCACCGGAATAATTTTTCTACGCTTAATATATTGCTGTTGAAAATGGAATGTTTTTTAACTGCTGAACGAGATCGTCATGTTGCGTTTCCTAGTTTTTGATGCTGAAATTTCAACTCGTAAAATGATTGGCAATTGTTTTAAACTCTGAGGTACTGAGTCGCTTGTTCAGTTTCTGTTCGATATGGCGTTTTTGGATGGGCAACTAGTAAAGCTACAGCTTACATGATTGCGAGCTTCAGGTCACTTAAATGCTGTGTGTAGTAAGTTACGTTAGGTTTGTTTGCGAAAAAATTTTGTTGTCTAATGCAGTGCAAGGTTTGCGAGTGTACAAATGGCAATGTAAGGCTAATTCATAGTTTATCCTTATGAAGGATGCGTATAGACGACGTTTCTTACGCTTGCCCAAGCTTTCTTGTAGGTTCAGGGAAAGGATCCAAGTTTCGATACGACCCAAGATGCCAACAGCGATTCAGTTTCTGATGATGACGTAGGCGAAAATGGTGCAGTTAAATTGGCTTCTGAACCGCTCATTGAATTGCCCCCGTGCGATATAGCGCATCTAAAGGAAATTCACGATTTCATCACCAGCTCCTTCGGTATAGCTGCTCGTCGTGACGCAATTGCGTACGCTATCGAGGCAGAAGAGTAAGATGTCTGCCACCTGCTAACCACAAGCATTAGTGGTTACATTGTTTTTCAGATATATACCTAAATTGCTTCATTTATTTCATAAGTGCGAGGACTTGGAAGACATTGAGTCGCTTCACATGCTTTATCGAACATTCAAGAGCATTTTTTATTTGAACAAGTCGGCGCTTATGGAAATTCTTTTTGCGCCTGAACGTCTAATTGACGTCATCGGCGTGCTAGAGTACGATCCATCATGCCAAACGCCCAAACCTCACAGGAACTTCCTGTGGGAGCAGGCCAAATTCAAACAAGTCATTCCAATCAGCAGTCCAGAGTTGACAACCAAAATTCACCAAACTTATCGCATCCAATACGTCCATGATGTTATATTCCCAGCGCCCTCAATTTTCGAAGAGAACATGCTGTCGTTCATGTCAACGATCATCGTGTACAACAAAGCGGAAATCGTGCACCTTATTCAAGTTGGCTTAGCTGCACTTGAACACGCGTCGTACTATATTCAATGTTTAGGAGGATCCCATGTTTCTCAAGGAGCTCTTCGCAATGCTGACAAGTGCCGAGACACCAACAGAAAAGCTGGTTGACCTAGCTGGCTTTTTGAAAGAGCTTGTGTCGTTTTCGCAATTGCTGAATTCGCAGAATCGTGATTGCTTCTTCAAGGTTACCGTTAGATTTTGTGCTTCATGTCTTTATTTATGAAACAAAATCTTGCTTCAGACCTTAGCCATCAACGGTATTCTGAAGGTGCTGGAGAACTGCTTTTCCAGAGATGATGACAGTATACGATCGTTAGCAGTAGATATTGTCTCGTGCGTAACTGAGTACAACTCTGCTCTTGTTCGCGAATTTGCGTTGCGCGAAGTACGAATATGTATATTGTTCCGGTGATGTTTCTTTTACCTTTCGCTACTTGCAGAACAGTCCTTTAATAAGTGGCATGATCGATGTGATGTTTCGTGATCCTGATCCAGAAATGGGCACCGCTTCGCAGCTGGCATCCGTCATGAGGATGCTGCTCGACCCTGAAAGCATGATCACGTCTTTCAGTCCTGTAAGTTTCAAGGTAGTTCAGCTTTCAAAGTTTGAACTCTCCATAACATTACAGAAATGCGATAAGTATGATTTTTTGACGTTCTTTTACAAGAAATGTATGCCGAAGCTATGTTCTCCGCTTATTAAATTTACCGGTGGTGGAAAACTGATCAGAGGTATTTTCATATATGTACTATGTTCCATGTGACGAACCAGCGACTTGTAGACAACTATCGTACGGCTAACTTAATTAGCGTGTTGCTAGATATGCTTACCTTTTGTATTGAGCATCACAGCTATCACATAAGGGGCTTCATGATAACACGCGACCTACTGGCAAAAGTTCTAGTCTTTTTGCAGTCCCGCCATTCGTTTCTTGTACTCGGTATGGCACTAGCCCCGAATCTAATGTTTCCATGCTTTTGTTTCTACTATTTATAGGTGCTTTGCGGCTTTTTCGGCGGACCTTGAATTTGCGTGACGACGTTTACGTTTCCCACATAATTGGGCAACGTCTTTTCGATCCCATAGTTAAGTGTTTTGTTGCCAATGGTCGTACGTACAACCTTCTCAATTCGGCAATGCTGGAGCTCTTCGAATTTATTCGCTCGGTATGTGGAACTTCGCATGCCATACCTATTTGCTCTTATGTTTTGACGTTTTTAAAGGAGAACATCAAGAAGCTTGCGGCGCACATTGTGGAGAACTACTTTGAGAATTTTAAAGAAATCGATTACGTAAACACATTTCAGTTACTCAGGGTACGCTACGAGCAGCAGTTGGCTGAAGGAGCGAATGACCAAGAGTAAGATATCTCTTTCCGTTGACTTATTGTATTCTGAATGAATTCTCAGTAACACAACACTACTCTTGCATTTCACCAAGGTTGTTTAATGTTACCTCTGTGCTTTGTCAACAATTCAGGTTTAGGGTTATTCAGATTTTAGGTTTTCCCCAAGCAAAGCTATAGGCAAGGAAGTTGGTTGAATTATTTAAAACCCTATGAATTAACAGTGCCACGTGGTGTGAGCAACATTTCTGCTTGTGTTGCGTATGCATAAGGCGACTGATGATTGTATGTCTTTTTCGGTACTGAAGACATATCCACCAGACGGTTTTCTGTAATTACCTATGATGGTCGAACTCTGGTGTTATTGGAATTCTTCGTAGATTAGCGGTTTTTGCGCTGCTGAAATTAACCGCGAATTAGTTTCGTTAACTACTGAATCGTCAGAATTCTCCTTTCATCACTCCATTGGTATTAGAAATTCTGGTGTTTGACAATGGGATGTCTTTTAACGGGCGTGTAGGTTCTCATTAGTATATCGTACGGCATGGTATAAGCCCGTTGGTTGGTAAAAGATCAGAAAAAGGAAAAGACGGAGCTGTCGGGACGTTCGGGATGACGGGACCCGCGCGTCTCGAAAGCTCCTGCTTTTCCTTTTCTGATCTTTTACCAACCAACCGGCTTACCATGCCGTACGATATACTAATAGAAATTCTGATATTTGAAGCATAGCGCTGGCAAGTGACAAAGGTTTTCTTATCTTAACGACAACTGACAGAAGTTTTCTTATCCAGAGCGCTGCAAGATGAGTAACTTTTTTCAGCACCGTCATGACGTCGCAAGTGCAAAATTTCGCACATGACTTCATGCGGCTACTCGTGACATGATGTCAGTTTATGAAATGAAGGAGAGATCTCTGAAACAAAGTTAATTAAGCAGATAAAGGAAGAAACCAGATAAAAAGCCATCCAACAGAAGGCCTCCTCATCTCTAGTGGATCCGTTTGCTAGGAACATTTTTATTTATTGACGATCTTTCAAGGGCTTTCCCCTTTTCCCGATGTAGTGAGTATCTGTATTTAAACGAAGCAGCTACTGTACGAATGGATGGGCGAGCGGTTATTAGGTAAAATTCAGTGCGTAACGAGCTTCCAGAGCTTTCGGAACGCTCTAGCTCCGTCGTTAGGAAAAGTCGCGGAAAGACCAGCAATAAGTCCCTTTACGAAGCGCCCTATCTGTAGAGATATTTTTCGTTTCTTCTGTATGTAGGGTGTATGTGAAACAAATTTCCAGTTTGCACTGGGGTCTGATCTCTAAAATGCCGCATTACATATCTTAAACATTCCAAAGTCGACAAAGTCTAAAAACCTAACATGGCTAGTTCCGAGTTTTCTGGATAAGGTAATATCTGCCCGCATTGGCGCATTATACGCAAAAACTAAGTAACTGGCATTGTTTCAGCTAGCTTTGGAACTCTTCTTTTTCAAGGAATACTGCGCAATTGCTTTACCTTTTTATAGCACGTACGCTATCAGAATTGTACGCAAAACCGTTCACGCAGACTTTTCATTATTCGCTGATGCTTTTTAGCTCATGCGCATATGTTAAGTGCACGAAATAGAACTACGGTTGTTGGCGGTTGTTCTTCATGCTTCTCTGTCCATCCGAAAGACGTTTGCGGGACCGAAACGGTTACGTAAATTAACATGATTAAAGTGAATAAATGGTTCATACAGCAGTTGAATACGTAACTGACTGCCACCGTTCAGTGACGTTTTACTAGGAGAATGGTAATACCATGCCAAGTGGATTTCCCTATTGAGAGTCATTAGGGGGACCAAGTAACCATATCAGGATCGTAGTAAACCGCCTTGCGGTCAGTTGACCGCACGAAGAGCTCATTGTTTTCTCTGCAGCGCTTCAAAGGATCTGGCTTGCTTATCGGTTGCGAAGAGCTTGAAAGAACGCGGTATTGATGACGAAGAAGAGCAATGGTTCAATGATGACGAAGAGGTCTGACAGTGCTAGTTATTGCACGGTCTTTAGATTCATGATTATTTGTTAAGGATTGGCAATGTCCTCCTAACGTTAATACGCAATCGTCTTTGCGAGAATTATCCGGCGCTCATGCCTTGACGTCAACAACTACTACGAATGCCTTGGCGGTAGACGTAAGAAACCAGAACGTGTTAATCTCGCCTCCGTTGACTAACAATGGCAGTTTTTCTCGTCTACCACCGTTGAGAAGCAGTAACGCAGGTATTACCCCCTTTCTGTAAGCTTATTATGAATTGCTGAATCATTTCATTGTAGAAGATGACGAAGATCGTGATTTCCCATTAGGAGTCAGTGTGAAACCGGTGGCTCGCAAAATGACCATTGTGATCAACACGTCCTCGGCGGAGTTAGCCAGACGAGGCGAGAAGGAATCAAACGCTAGTGCCTCTCCAAGCTGCGTTAGGGTAGAATTGACGGACGGACTTTATTTCGCACTATTTGAATGGCCTTTCCTTGCAGGCTTTGGTTGATTACGGTGACTCGGACGACGAGGAATCTCCGGATGAGTCGGACAACGTTGGGCAGCCAATTCCAGGGTCAGCTGACAATGATTTAGCGCAACCGAAGTCCGTGTCTGACTTGGAGCTGATCAAGAGCAAGAAACTGAGAATTGACCAATCCTCTTCACCAAAATAAGGAAGTTTAAACTGTCGCATTTTCTTATCCAATTGTTATCATTGTTTCTTCTGTCGTTATGTTGTTATTGTTATTAGTCGCGCCCAGGTCTTCGTCGAGGTGCGCATATTTTGTAACCATTATCACATGTCAAGGGTCCACTGGCTAGCTGGAAAACAAGTTATTTGCCTGTGGTGGTCAGTCACTTATGCGCGCGTTCTTTAATGTTTAGGTCAAGCTGCCAAGTTAAACATGATCAGGCCGGAACAAATTCGTTTTTAGACACACTCTAGGCGCAGCTGAAGCTGCTCTATTTATCAGTTTTCTAAGCTAGTCATTTCAGTAGCTTTGCTGGACAGCATTTTAATCGGTCATTTAACTCTAAAGAATAGATCTTTTCCAGGATGTCTTGATGCGCAGAAAAACCAGTTAGCATTAGCATTCCTTTGACCAAGCCATCGCCCTTGTACTACCTAGTGGGCCACTACCATTGCGCAGATACTGCTCCGTAGTTCGTAGGCGGCTGACTGTTCGCTGAGGCGACTTGTAACGTTCTACAAGTGACAAAATAAGGGAAAGTAAGAAAACATTGAGGCAGTGGAAAAGCAAGAGCTCATTACATTTGTGAAAATAAGAACCTGTAGCTTTGTCAGAGATTGGAACGCACCTGACTGGCCGCATTGGAGCATTGATGTATTCGACTTGTATAGCGAAAGGGGATTGGTCCATTTGTGCGTTTCGCCGATGAATGTATAGCTGATAACCAGCGAGCATAGTGGCGCAGGCGGTAGTAAAGCATACCAAGCTTGTCAATAAGAATAGCTGAAAAACGGCTCATGTAGAATTGCCACGCAGAGCTGTCATGTGCGTTTTAGGAATAATTCTTGGCTGGGAAATGGCGTATTGCCTTCAAGTAGAGGCAGTACTGCAATTAATCTTTCGAATGGGGCTGATAAGAAATACGAACGTGTCACCAAGGAATGTTCAACCTCCGTATTGAACTTATAATGTTCAGATTTGTGCTTTGACTTTCCTCTACACCTATGGGTAATTGCGTGGATATAGAACTGCGCTTCATATTCAATGTTGCGCCCCAAAGAAAGATCAGTTTGAGCCGTATGCTTTTTCGTTGAACCATAACCGACTTCAGTTTCGCGTGCAGTTTTGAGTCAACAATAAGAATGCATAAAATGTATTGTTGCCTTTTTTTGTTAGCTAGTACATTTTTGACAAAGCCCAGAGGATCCTCTCTCCTGAAGGGGTTCACCATTGGAATGCCCAAGTGGTTGAGAATGATTTATGCTCTCTGATAACAGGCATATGTCGTTTAATTAAATGTACACTTCAGGTAAAATGGCACTTGGAGACAACGTTTACATAATTCATGAGGTAGAGTGAATCTCGCTGTATGGCCACAACAAATAGGAAAAAACCAATTTATTGATAGCAATAAACCACAACTGCGCAGCTTTCGGAACTGACACGTTCCGTCTTCAGCGCTCGAATGTTTGGGTGGAGGGATACGGTCGGTTTTATAGGCGAAAAAATGGGTTAATTGGTTGTTTCGCGCAACTTTTCACGTGTGATGAGGTTGGTCCAAATGCCACTGACCTCCTTACCTTTGTCGCGGTTAATTACTTCATTATGTCTAATGAATAAAGCTTCCTTTATCTTTCTCAGTTGGAAGTCCTGTTCCTGGCAAATTACCCGCGGAACAAGTTGACCATCGCAGTGCGAGGCATGTTCCACAATGGCCGATGCCTTAACCGCTTCGTCCATCGCTGCCTGAGGCTGTATTTTTCGAAGCCTTCCTCGGCGTTTTGTTTCTTTTCCTTGGAGGTCAGAAAGTGCATTCTTGTAATGCTTAAGGCCGCTGAGGTGTTGGCTGAACCTTTGAGACAAGCTGTTGCCCGTTTCTCCAATATACGAGGCGGAGCAACTGCACAACATATCGTAAATCACACCTGGCTTATGTTCAGGTGGTAGGCGTATTTTGTCATTCCTAACCATTGCTCTCAACGTGGACGAGCTTTTGAAATATGTTTTGAAACCAACCTCTTTGCGCATTCGCCTAATCTTTTCTCCTATACCTTTGTAGTAAGGCAACACGAGTAAGGGGACATTGTGGTCTGGCAAAGGCACTTGCTGACGGTTGGTTCTTTGTCTTACCACCGAGGAAATTAATCCTGGTGGATAGCCGTTGTACAAAAAAGTCGCTTTTATGTGCCTAAGTTCCGCCGGGCCATATAGCGAAAAACAGGGTTTAACGTTAAAACAAAGATGAAGAAACAATTTGGACCTGTTACTAACCAACCAATTTTCAGGTAGAGTGAATCTTATTAATAGGGGATCCCAGAAATGCACGTTCTCATTAATAAAGAATCCGCCAGCCAAAAAGTATGTGGCATGCACATAAGGCCTTATGTACCATGTCATTTATCAGCTGTGTCTAGTCGATATAGTGGTAGTCGTTTTATGTGAAAGACTACTCATAGAAGGGATTTAGAATGGCCGATTGGAGCGCTTGCACCAACTCACTGTGACGGTCTTCCAATCACGTGCGATAATTTTTCAAATCATTCGCACCGTTTACTGAATACTGGATGTCTGTTCATGGTCTTGTGCAGCATTTTGTTTCCGTTGACGACTTGGGACCGTTTTAAGTTCAAAGCTTTATTACCCGAAACTTTCAGGGTTCACCTGGCCCCATCATCAGTAGAGATAGCGAACGGAGAATTTCATTCTACTATTAACCTTTGATTTCGGTATTTCCGCTAACAACTGGATCAGGGGAGTTGCGGAAAATAAAACCTTGAGTTTGCAGCAGGAGAAACAAAAAAATCACATTGTCAGTTCTACTGACACAGTGTTCACACTTTGTGATGACAAGCAAGTTTCGCTTCTACGTTTTAATCTACTTTTGCTGAACTGCGCGACAAAAATAGGCTGACAGTTTATCATACCTTAGAAGTAATATTTTCTTCTCAACTTTGTTTACGTAATGTGACGAATTGTAGGTCGTTACTTTGACTTAAAGGCTGCTTCGCGAATGATGAAGTTTTAACTTGGTAAATATTTAAGTTGCGCTTCTGTTAATTGGAACATTCGCTTTACTGATATGAAGGCACAGCTCCTTATCACCTCCAGAAAATGTTACGTTTAAAAACTCTGATTGTAGCGATAAAGGAGCTCCCGAACGATCCTTCCGGGCTAATATGACTGCCTGTATTAGTGCTAATGGGTACAACTTGGTTTGAATAGCGGTTGTTTTGTAATAATTAAATTCTGCTCGCCAATTCAACTACTGTTAAGTCTGTAAGTGCCAGATTTGGAAATTTTTGATTATCTCTGGTCGTGAAAATTTAGCAAGTGGACTCATGTGCTTTAGTTTCTTTACGACAACTTAGAAAATAATTTGCATGTGCTAGGTGTTGTTTCTGAAGGAGGGAACAATCACCCGAGAAAGCTGACGTAGGTGGTCAGAAGACGTTGAAACTGGAAACTGAAAGTCATCTAATGTCCTTTACAAGTTCAATTTAAAGACTCACTTACCACTTTTGCCTGGGTAAAGCAACCGATTATTAAAACCAAAAGTGCAAGTAGCAGTTCAACGGCAACCAAGAGCTTCCATCTGTGATTATGGTTTTTTAATAGATCTAAGAAACTGAACTCTTGAACTTACCTTTCTAGGAGACGAGTAAACATGGATGCTTAATGACGGTAAGGTTCTGCTTGATAGAAGTCGCTCAAAGCTAACAGGCTTCGCAATACGATGCAGCAAAGTTAACTTTGCCGCTGCAGGAAAGATAGGTGGGCGTCAAATAATGCTTCTAGCTGTCATACCAATGGAGCATGAATAAAACTCGTCCTATTAAGAAGTCATTTATATATGAATGAAGATATTTCGTGCACTGGAACATAAGCTTGTTTACCTAAAACAAAGAATGTTCACTAAGCTTTAATAACGTTATCAAATCTTGCTTGCAGGGTCGATGAAAAACTTCATGATGATAACTGACTACTGAGCAAGAGCGCTTGCAGAACTGCAATATGAAACTTGCTTTTTCTTCTTTAGTTTATTAGTATTTCGTTTACCACCACTGTTTCTCGAGTAGGATCGTACGGAGAAGCATAAACTTGTACATTCTGTGTATGCCGCTACGCACTACAGTTGTTTATCTTTGCGCAGGGATTCCTTTTATCAATCAGTGTTAAAAGAACCCTATATAATATAAACTCACAGTGTGTTTTTAATTTGGACTCAGGATTTTTTCGCACTGTAAGGCAACGCTTTACTGATTAATTGGATTAGGAAGCTGAGAGTAGGCAGTAAGCATGCTTCTGCAAAGATGTAACAAAACTTTCAAACTCCGCGATCACTGTAAGGCATCAGTGCTTACTTCTGCAACTTGGCGTTTTACCACGAACTTGTGCAACAGCATAGCAGCCACCCTGGCTTGCTGTGCCTTAAACATTAGCAACTCCGCGTTCTTTATTAATGTGAACATAAACTTTACAGCAGGTCTTTATCGCTCTGTGAGTTCCGTAACCAACCCAACCCTCTCTTTTTACGTATTACTGATGCTACAATACAACATACATTCAATAACAGAATTTCTACTATTAGCCATGCTTAACAGCGCATGAAATGGCATTATTCCTACCAGATATGCTGCTGGCAAGAAAAGCAGCCTTCGCAGAGATAATTTTTATACCCTTTGCAACTAACTTTTTGCATTATCAGAAAGAATCGTCTCGGAGCTGAGTAAATATTTACAATAAAGCGTCGTCGTCTCGCAGACATGACTCTTGTAGAAACGAAACGCCACAACAACAGCATAAAATGATCCAGATGTTTGCTGCATTCGTTTGCCTATTCATACAAATAGGCGCTGCGCTCTTTTGCTTACGAAGTGCTCTCAGATAACTTGTGCAGTGATACAGCCTCTACTTTTCTTTCTGCATTGTTGCATTTTAACATAAAATTAGCTTTCCTCACTTCCCGAAAAATGCTTGAATAGGGGTAGGAAAGAGAAGCTTTTTATTGAGAGCACTGAAGCAAAGAAAGGTAAACTGATTTCCAACTTTTCATTTATTGCCGCATCGTTCCTACACTGTATATTTACTCACCTCCTCATAGAGCAGCGCAAAGGAAACAGATTTTGATGGTGGCTGTGTACGTGCTTGAACAAATGTGCTTAACCTCAGCAGCTAGACGTACGTCTCAGAAATAAAAATCATGCTCAATTGCCATCGGAAATTTCAACCATTATTGCTGCTGTTCTGATTAACTTTTAGCTCTGTTTTCTATCTGAGACTCGTCCATTTTCAGCCCTACAGTTTCCATAGATTATTGTGAATGACAAAACAGAAGTCGTTTCTCTCTCCTTTTCCATTTGAAAAATAGCGTGAAAGAATTTGCTGCACGGCCTGAGCTTCAGCCAAACATTACTGTTCTGTCTTGGGCTTAGCTGGAGGCAGAGCATGATTGCCTGCATGCTTCTTTCTCATCAGCAATTTAGTTCTCCCCTTCCCTAAGCTTAAGCCAAAACATAAGTATTATGTATGAACCACGGAACTGCGTCCTGTTGGAGAAATGAAATGAAGGAGCGCTCGACAAGCAGCGCTGAGAGGTCATCGAACGTCATGAAGGGTCGACACTGGAGTGGGGGGATAAACGGGTAAGACCACTTTTTGCTCACACGAACTAGAAACACGACTGTACTCCTGCAGTATGGATGCATGTTAACGATATAGTTTACAAAGCAATCACTTCAGATGACTGCAGCGTTTGCACCGGCACAGACTTCAAAGGAATCACGTTCACGTATTCACTTGCTAATACGTACCTTCTTCATCCCTGAAGAAGTGTTAATAAGCAAAGGAACAATTAACTTCAGTGTCATTACATAGGCATTTTATCAGTGCATGAGAGCAAACCATCGTGATTTTATGCTCCTTTTAACTCCCAACCGTTACAGGATTAATTGCTACAATGTGCTGAATCCGCGTCCACTTTTTGGCGGTTTCAAGCACTCTGGAATAGGACACGAACAGTAAGTAATGCACATGGAAATTAGCCTCAACCGATGAGTACGTTTCTTTAGCTCAACTGAAGGAATCAGACAGTACTGCGAAGTCAAAACGATACCGTTTAGCTTAAATATTAATTTCTTCTCGCTTAGTCATTTTTTAAAATAAGGTTTACATTCATGTTGGTGAAGAAAATATTTAAGGCTGTTATGAACAGGTTATTTTCGAGCCAAATAGACATGCTTCCCTTTATTCTATAGTCTCATACTTTTTCTTCGCGTTGCTATCGTTTCTAATCAGAAAAGGGTCTTTTGGCAATGGGATAGTACCGGTATTTCATTAATAATTCCCCTCGGTGAATTTCACGTTGACATAACGTATACTTTTGCAACGAATTCAAAATGAGCATTCAAATTAGAGAGAGCTCAAGTAAACCTGCACCGCACTTCATACCATGTACTCAGTTCAGGGAGATCAGTTTTACTCCAATTACTGCCCAGCCATCCGCTGGTTATGCCTTCGTTTCCTAGCTACAGTCTTTTGGGAAGAACTATCAAGATTTACAACGTTGCGAAACTGCAATTAGTGAACCTGATTTTCGTTCAACCGAAATTTTCCGTCAATTAATATTTTCCGATCGCTTTCCATACTTAAACAGATTCGTGTCGGGCCGACCTTTTCCACGTGCTGGTAGCACCTGAGATTGACCTGTTGGCACAAACTTGGCATTCGTCCGCATTCCATCCTGTGCATAAGCGTCGACGGAAAACTTCCACTTGTAAGTTTCCCAAGTTCCACGAACTACTAAAGTTATCTGTCGCCCGCATGCCTCCATACTCCATAATTTCTCTTTAAACTCCACTGCCCCCCAAGAATCGTGTATCATCCCTTTGGGAAACACTAATGCAAATAGTTTCTTCCCCAGCGAAACCAGGTCAGTTCAGGCTGCACGTCAGCGGGAAAGTTAGAACTTTGCTGCATGCGTTCAAAGAGCTATGGTGGTAGGAAAAACTCTTTATTCAACCACAACTATTCCAGTATATATATTCAAAGGTAGTCAAGAACAGTGTGATGAGCAATTCTTGTGGTAACCCACTACAGAGCTAAGAATGAATTAAGCTTAAGTTAGCCAAGTTTTTTTATTTCATCCATTCGTAACGGGTATTGGATAGTCTTCCTTTCCTTTTTGCGGTGAACAACCCGTTCTTAGGACAACGATCAATGTCCCGAAAAATTTTATTTAATCTACTGACGAAGCTTTCGGGCCTAACCACGGCCCGTCATCAGCGCCATTGTTGTCAACCACTGGGCTAGTCTTACTGTTCGCAGGTCCCTCTACCCAACCAACATTGGCAGGGACATCAGCTGTCAGCTCTAATCCCGAGCCGTCGAGCATCCGTCCCGCCTCGTCATTCAGGCGGTAGAGCGAGCGTCCATTCGACCGGCCACAGCAGTGACATTAGAACAAGTGAGCAACAACGAACATGCAGACGTGATACCTGTCGGTTTTTGAACCAGCGGGGTTTTAAATGATCTTCTGTTCCACCTGAGCTTCTTTCTTTGATCCGTCCCACTCGTTGTCTCCATTCGGTAGTGCCCCGCATGCACCTTACAATTTTTTTTTAATTACAGTAAGGCCCCGTTATTCGCGGCTTCAGTTATCCACGGTTGAGCGGCGGAAAAATCGCACGCTAAAATTCCGGCCGGCGTTCGCGGTATCCGCGGGTGCCCCGTTATCTGCGGTTGAGAACAGCCCGTAAATAAAAGGGAAGATTCTTAAAGAGAATGTCATGACTTGAACGGGGGAGTTACTTTAACTATTCTAGCTCGTTGCTGTAGCTGAGTGGCTTGCATTTTCGCGGATATTATGGTTTCTAATAGTAATTACGCATGTGAAAAGATGGAGCTTTGCAATTGCGAACAAAGAAAACAGTGGCTAACTGATTCCTCCTACTGCGATACTCAGAATAAGCCCGCCCTCCCATACCTACGTGAGCGTTTCCATGCGTGAAAAGAAGATGAAACCTAG
>KN538396.1:250600-277891 GCA_000797535.1 Trichuris suis | reverse complement strand
ACACTTCAAATTTTAGCGTTCCCTATTATCCGCGGTTTCAGCTATCCGCGGTCATCCTCGCGAACCAAAAACCGCGGAAAACGGGGCCTTACTGTAATTGTCAATTGAACAGTAAGACAGTAACCTTACAGTAAGACTAATCGAGTAGTTGACAACATGACGCTGATGACGGGCGGTGGTTAGACTCGAAAGCATCATCAGTAAATTAAATAAAATTTTTCGGACACGGATCGTTGTCCTAAAAGCGGATTGTTCACCGCAAAAAGGAAAGAAAATCTAACTTAGCCAAGCATTAACAGGAAATTGTGCGCTGATGAGAAATACACCCCACGTTGCTGCTTGCTTTGAGTCTCGGTGATAAGGTTCTGGTTTCTAATCGAAAAGGCGTATGCATGCAAAAGGCAATCCCGCAATCCCTCTGTTGGTAAACAAATGGGACCGTTAGGTTCAGGTGAAGTACAGACTGTCTTTTGTAGTTAAAGGCGCTTTCTTTGGCACTATTGATATTTAAGCCGGTCACCTCAAGAGGTGCTGTAGACTTAAGCGTATATTAGGGGACATTTCTCTGGACTAGTGATCGTGGGGGCCAGGAGATCTCTCTAGAGAATAGCAACAGGAGAGGACATAGCGGGGTGCTACCAACGTCCACGGTGGCGCTGGCGCGTAAAAGGTCGAGAAACTATTTTCTTAAGCCAGCACGTTGCGCATAGGCGTTACCGTTAAATGATGGCGAGTTATCAATCCTTCTGATATTTTCAAAGGCAGCTGCTCTTCGTATAGATCATAATAGCGCAACTGCATTGTTTACTAAAACAACTGGTTGATACGTGTAGATCAGGAAAAAGGTTCTATTCGTGAATCCTATTCGTTCAGCTCGCTGCCTCTCCTCGAGCTTAGGAACGGAAGGGTGCTTCTTTGTGCGTGAGCAGCATGGCATGTGCAGACGTTGTTCCTGTGAACGACATACCAATTCTTCACACAAAAGTAAGTGTTCGCTTTGAAGTGTGCTAAAGTATACATTCTTGCTCAAGCTTTTCATAGCAAACGAGTTCGTCGACTCTGTCAATGGCAAGACATTCGAGGATATAAATCCAGTCGATGAAAAGCCGATTGCCCGTATACAGGTTGGTTGGTACTTTTGCTTGAATTTTCGTCCGATTAAATATAGGTTTTGCTCTTACAAGGAAGGGGAAAAGCCGGATGTTGATAAAGCAGTTAACGCTGCGCGATCTGCGTTCGCTCGTGGCAGTCCATGGAGGAAAATGGAAGCATCTCAGCGGGGCGTAATATTGAATAAACTTGCAGAACTGCTGGAAAGAGATGTCGCAAAGCTAGCTGTTAGTATAAAATTTTTATTCAGTCAGAGGGATCCATGTGCTCTGTTTCAAGACGTTGGAATGTAAGGATGTTGGAAAGCCATTTAAGGACGCGGTGCAAGATATTTTCTTTGGTGCTCGAATTCTTCGATACTTTGGCGGTTTGGCTGATAAGTTAAGCGGTCGAACGATTGCAACTGACGGCCCATATTTTGCGTACACGTTGATGGAACCCATTGGTGTTTGCGCCGCCATTCTGCCTGTAAATTTCCTTACCTTCATCTTTCATCAAGCAGGTGTACGTTGTAGTGGAATTTTCCGCTGGCATTACTCTGCGCTAAAGTTGGCCCTGCTTTATGTGCCGGATGCACAATGGTGATCAAGCCTGCGGAACAGACGCCTCTGACAGCTCTCTACTTTGGCTCTCTTGTGGTTGAGGTACAAGAGTTAATGACATCACGTTGATTGCTAAGCTACGTATAATCTCAGGTTGGCCTACCTCCAGGAGTGGTCAACATTATTCCAGGATTTGGGCCTACTGCTGGTGCTGCGCTTGCTAATCACCCAGACGTGGACAAGATTACATTCACAGGCAGTACTGAGGTGGGAAAACTAATAATGGAAGCAGCAGGTAAAACCAACTTGAAAAAAGTAACGTTGGAACTTGGTGGAAAAAGCCCAAACATCATTTGCGCTGACTGTGATCGTAAGGAACTTCTTGCAAAGGAACAGTATTTCTTTTCCAGGAGAAAGGATTATTTTCAGTTGATCAAGCTGTCAAAGGCGCTCATCTTGGTGTATTTGCTAATATGGGTCAGTGCTGCACAGCTGGCTCAAGATGCTTTGTACAGGAAGAAATTTATGATCAGTTCATTGCTAAGGCCGTAGATATGGCTAAAAAGAGAGTTGTTGGTAATCCATTTGATCCTAAAGTTGAAAGTGGTCCCCAGGCACGCTGTCAGTTAGATTTTTGCACTGTAGCTATAAATACTTTGTGCGACAGATTGACAAAGAGCAATTCGCAAAAATTAACGAGCTAATTGAAAGCGGGAAAGCGGAGGGTGCCCGACTGATGTGTGGAGGACAGCGAAAGTTCTCTGAAGGATTCTTCTTTGAACCGACCGTCTTCGCCGATGTTCAGGACCATATGCGCATATCGAAGGAGGAAATTTTCGGGCCGGTTCAGCAGATATACAAGTTCAAAACTCTAGAAGAAGTATGATTTTTACAACATCGTCAACTGCCATTGTTCTACAATTGTACCATTTTAGGCTATAGAGCGAGCAAATCGGACCCATTATGGTCTTGCTGCAGCCGTCTTCACGAAGGACGTGAACAAGGCAATTTGTGTGGCGAGTGCACTTGAAGCAGGAACCGTTTGGTATTGCCACTAGTTTTTGTAGAGCTAAAAGTTTACGAAACCAGGTTAACGGGAAGGCAAAAGGCGATTCCTTCTTGGAACTTGCTGTGGTTTCGAGCAGCTTTAAACTGTGCTCCTTTCGGTCTTTTGATGGTTAAATACTAAATAGCAGTATGGACGTTTGATTATGAATAACAATGCGACTTTTATGTCCACTGCTCTCTGTTTTCAGATCCTTATCTGTCCATACAAGTTGCTTAGTTCGGTTCCGTAATTTATCTTGATTTGAACGTTTTGCCAAATTCAAATCTAATTCGTTATCGCACGGCAGAATTGAGCTAGGTGAAATCCTTCTACTCGTACAATAGAATTTCTAGAGGATGGAGGTATGTAGTAGCGAATTTGCATTGTTTCGTTTTTCTGGGAAAGACTTTCTTGCTGAAGGCTGAACAGCGGATTTTCATAGCAGATGTGTTTTGCAGCTGAGGGGGGACTTCTTGTACATAATTCTCAGTGTTTTTAAACCTTTGAGTCCACGTATTCATTCAGTTCACGCCTAACCAGGCACCTCTAGCGGACGGCATTATTACGGGCCAGTTTCTAACGAAACAGTAATAGCACTGGAGTTCTGGGATGGCCATATCTCTAACTATTTGCGGAATAATTTATTGAACAGTTAAACTTCGAAATATTGTAGGGTCAACTGCTATCATGTGGTGAATCCGCAGGCTCCCTTTGGCGGGTACAAGCAGTCTGGCGTTGGGCGAGAACAGTAAGTTTATCGTGTGACGAATGCCATTTTTGCTAAGAGAAATTCTTTAAGCTCTCTGGAAGGTGTTAAGGAATATTGCGAGGTCAAAACGGTGAGTGTTTTTACAAAGATTGCTAAGTAAACGTTATAATTGATTTGTAGGTTTATGTACAAATTGACCAAGAGCATTTATGACGCGACGATAGCCTGGTTAGCTGCGTAGTGCTTTGCTTCTGGAAAAATCAAGTTACAGACATCGTCGTTATGTTTCTGCAGTACGCTTTTTCGGTTCAGGAAGTCTTTTGGGTGGAACTAGTTTTCGCTGAACGTTATGGGAGCGTTTGATTAGCGAACCTGTGACAGTATGCGACGTATCGTCAATAAATGGTGGATCTTCAATAGTGTCCTGCGTCGTTATGTCCAATAACAGTTCAGAACTGCAACAGCGATGACCTCTACCTCATTACTTTCACCGTTTCTTCTGGGTTTCTCTTGTCAGCAGTATCGAGCTGGATTACGGTGGAGCGAAATGCCAATGTGTTAAAGTCGTTTCCGTAGTTTAAAGTTGCAAACTGGTAGTGGGGCATGGTTACCAACCGATGGGCTAGAAACTTTTTCATTGCATGAGCTTCAAGCCCGTTAGACTTTAATAAGTACAGAACTTGACCCTGAAATTACAGCATCCAAAAATAGAAACGAGCATCTTTATTATTGCGATATTTAAAACAATTGAGTTGGTTAATGCTAATCTGCACTGCGAGAATATCTGAGAAAAGAAATGGTTCACGTTTTGCTAGTGACGGAATAAGGGACGTTTTGAAAACCTTGATGCATTATTTAACCATGCATCAGAAGGACAGGAAGGTACCATCCTCAGATAAACAGCAGCTGAATGTTACTGCTAATAGATGAAGTGTCACGCAAACTTGAGACCGGCAATCAGACGTTAGACAAACTTAGGTCCGTTTTTAGACCATCTAAGTAGCAACGAAACTTTTCAAGACGAGCTCAATATCCATTCTACACGGTGACAAAGCGAAGAGCCTTCTCTGCTTTGATTGGGCGCTTTAACAAACGCATTCTTACTTGAACTGTTTATGTTTTACCCGTGTTCAAGTCTTGCAGCAACATGAGTCGCAGAGGCTTGAGAAGGTTGCCGGTGTTGCATTATTTACTTGTGAAAGTATAATAGCTGTCTGAGGACAAAACCGAGGAACCTGGCGGTAGCATCACTGGGTTGTTATTTGAAGTACTCATCAGAAGACACCTTCTTTCTCGCTCGAAGCTAAGAAAACCTTCTATATGTGCAAGAATTATTTTGTATACATTACCTAAAAGAGCGAATGAGAAGAACCGCTACTACAACAGAAACGATGGCTACAACAGTAATCACACATATTAGCGTAACATCAACGGTGGCCAGAGGCGAAGTTGATGGTGACCCGCTTTCCCAAGGCGTTGGCATTACGTCCGTCTCTACGCTTAGCAATCGCAAGTGTTGCAGATCATTTTGAATCAACGGAAATATGGCTTCCAATCGTCTGAAGCAAGATGAATTTCCATTTTCTGAGATCACTGTTCTTCTCCGTAATAAACGATTGGATGTGCTAACCTACCTGAACAGCATAAGAGGCTGTATCGGCTCAAGGGTTACCTTGTTCACAGCGTAGACATCAATTTCAGATCTGAAATGAAACCACCGGTACCGAAAAAACTCTCAACGGAGAACTCAAAAGTACCCTTTCGCGATGACCGTTTTTAACGGTCTGACCTCATCTAAGTGGATGAAAAATCCTAGGTGTTCTTCTAATTTCCTGAAAAAGAACCGTATCTCGAGTCAAAGAATCGTAAACCGCCTGGATTTCCGCGTCTTGTAATTTTGAAAAATTCAGTACCGGGCTAACCAAAGTCTTTAAAACAGCTAGCGTGCAAGGCAGTAAGAGAGTAAGACTTGCCGCAGCGCACTGTAAAGCAAATTTCAATCGCAAAAGGCATTTTCACAGCCAGACTATTACTTGTGTCGTTAAACCTAGCGAAAAGAGTGAACCAAAGTGAGCAAAGCACTCATTTTTCTTCTTTTCTATTAAGGCTATCTTGCGTCGTGAAAAGCAGCTATTAAGGTGTAGATACATGTTTCAGGCAATTTATGAAATGCAGAATGTGTAGGCAATCTCTAGAATGCGTGACGTCTTTGGACAAAGTCCGAGATGTCTGCGTTATTTTAACGTGTTGTATACTTTGCCTAGGCACTGTATATAATATCTAGACGCTATATAGAAGGACAGATAGTATATAAGCAAAGTGCGAAAAGAGTGTTGTACACAGAAGTGACACGGGCGTCTTCGCAGTGGAGATTTCTAATGCCTAGTCACCTACGCCCCGCAAATCTACAGTGGCGAAACCATAAGGGACAAAGTGTGGAGTTTCCTCGTTACTGTCCTGTCTTTATATTTCGGCTTAGGCTAGGGGAGAACAGGATAGCTGGCAAGGTTCTACGACCAAGGTGTCAAATGTTTCTCGCATCCTTGCCGGCTATCCTGTTCTGTCCTAGCTTAAGCGTCAGTGAAAATTTAAAAACGGAATAGCCTGCAACAGGGCGAGAGAATACTACGCTTTGCTCCGTAGTTGTCGCAACTGTAGGTTAAGGGGAGCATAGATGAAACGATTCGATTTGTTCGACATCGAGTGAGAGCAATTCGCCCCAAGAAAAGTAATCAAGTGATCGGCTACGTCAGCACAGCCCATGAGTTGGCGCACAGAGCTAGTGCTTTGCCGGCTGTTTTGGCGTTGTACAGAATGCCTAAGAAATGCATGAAATAAGTATTCCATACAGTGCCTAAAGATTTTCGGCACTCTATAGATTGCTTAGGTATTCTATACAATGCCTAATTTCATACACCGCCTGTAACAGAGAAATATAGCGGATGAAAGGTGGAATAGTTTTTGTCAAATCAGCATTCACTCTGTAGCGTGCGCGCACAAACGCCCGTAGAACAGCCTTATCTCATTCTTCTCGCTACTTGTTCTTATCGCATCCCCGCAGCTCGCGCGCATATAATTAGCGTGTCGATCGAAAGCTTTATACACGCACAGCCGATAAGTAAAAGCTATTCTCTGGTTGACTGACGCCACACCTCTATTAATAACTGGGGATACAGTTGCATTCTTTTTGAAATGGCTTGATGACTCCTGACTTTGCATGACGAAGCCGGGATGGTCAAAAACGGAAAATGCAGAATGCAGGAACTTAGTTCAGAGCTTTTAGAAGTATGCAGTTCAGGGAGATCAGTTTTACTCCAATTACTGCCCAACCGTCACTGATTATGCCTTTGCCTCCTAGCTAAAGTCTTTTGAGAAGAACTATCAAGATTAGCAACGTTGCGAGACTGCAATTAGTGAACTTGATTTTCGTTCAACCGAAATTTTCTGTTAATTAATATTTTCCCTTTGCAAGAAAAGTAGTAACACAGAAAAAACATCCGTGGGCCTTGTTGCCGGTCCAGAGTTTCAGGTACAACTCGAAAACATTTAGCTGAACACTGAAATCGAATTCGTTACCTACTTTCAAAATTTACGAATGAAATGAATGCCAGCAGAAGCACCCATGCAGAATACGTTGGAAATATAAGGCATAATACAGGACTACGCGCAATAATTAACTATGCCAAATACAGTATAGAAAAAAATCACTTCAGAGACTACTAACAGTAATGAAACTAAGTAGTAGAACGGGAACAGAAACTATTAATATCCATTAACATTAACATTACTGAAAGAATTAGAAAACTGAAAACCAATTTGTCTCAGGTTTTCTCAGTTCGTCACTGCAAACGCATCAACTGAAATGAAAAGTTCAGGTTAATCCAAAAAGTATTCTCACCTTTCAACCGATCGTTTATAAGATGCAACATAATCTGGACGTCTCAGTACACTCAATCTGACAGCATCTTCATGCGCGACTTGTATTACCTAAGGAATTCTGAATGAAAAAAGTATCAGCCAAAAGCGAAGTCGAACTAACAATTAGGTGAAGATAAAATTTCATACAATGAGTGGTGGTTTTTCCGTCCTAACCTTCTGTATCAAGTAAGCACCGAAAGCAAAAATTTAGACAATTCTCAACTTAAATTATCACGCTGAAATCCTTTCTCCTTTGCACTTTTCGTGTAACTGTGTGAAACGATACTAGAACGCTCAGAAGCAATATAAAGAAACGATGGTGACACATGTGCATGATTAGTTCTGAATTCAGTGGAGTTGATTAATGAAGGCTATCTAGTAACAGCATAAAAACCTTTCGTAAAAAAGGTTCAGTAACGTTAATTTATTATGTACACTGAAACTTCACCTATTCAGCTATCTCTTTCTACCCAGCTAACAGATTGAACTGTTTTGCTAACAATTATCAATCAACTCTTTTTAACCACGTCAGTAAACAGATGACAGTTCATTTGCCCCGTTAACTAAAGCAAGACAAATTTTAAGGCAGCCGTTGCAAAGCAGCAAGCAAAAGGTCTATAATATATATTGCCGCCTACCGCAACATCCTTCCTCGTACTGTGAACAGAATCAGTTGCTGCAACGGTGAAACGAAAGTGGTGTTTGTCTGTTCCGTCTGACATTTGCGTCCAGTTTGCACAGCTTAGAAGTCCACTTTCACGATTAATCAAAAATTTTCTAGAATCATCCACAGCACTGTTTTCAATGAAATACGAAACGACTGAGGTTGCGTCTGGATCGACGGCAGTAATGAAACCAATATTGCACGTTCCGCCAGTCTCTGGCCTCTTTAGGTAAAACAAAGCCAGCGAACCCTCTTCTTCAAAGTGAGGCGAGTTGTCATTTTCGTCTAACACGCTGACAATTACTAAGGTTGAATCCAAACCGACCTCGAGCAAATCTGTAAAAAAAGAAAGGCTTATCTAATTGCATCGCTGCCTGCTATAGGCAGCGTCCTGGGTGTTACCGCTAAAATTAAACTTTGCTGGCACTTCTCTGGCTACCCTAGTCGGGAACGAGGAACACTGAACAACTATAATGTAAAGGCTCTGGTTTTCACGGTCAAGCGGTACTGTAGTGTAAAGTTGCCCTGTTGTTTCATTTATTGCAAACCGGCCTGGAGAGAAATAAGCGATTGTCATCAAAATAAACTATAAAGTACGTCCGCCAAACAAAAAGCCGTACGAAGATTGGTGAAAAAACCAAAAGGTATCATTAATAGTAACAATATACCTTTAGCGCCGCTCCTTATCTTGTAGAACGTAGGAAGATCACTTCTGTTCAGAGAACAATTCAAATTCAGTAGGAATTGCGGAGGAGGAAGATTTTCATAAACACTAGTCCAGTATTCCTTTTCCACAAATGCCGACTCATTCGACAGTGTGGGATGAAACAATTCAACTCTGTATGTCGCTCCCATTTCGGTAAACCTGTTGACAACATTAGTAGCAGCGGTCACTAAGGACAGCTGATTTTGAGGCATCTTAGCCGAAGTGGAAGGCAAAGCACCTATAAAAAATGTTCTTTCAGAGGAAACTTTGGGTCCTTAGTCTGCCACCCCGCCTCTTTACCGTTGATCTTTCGTCGCGCTCATGTTCGATGATCTGTCGGCGCTACTCAGCGCGCGCCCTCTGAGTCAAAAAACCATGCCAGCCATCACGTACTGCTTGTACCTATGCCAGCCTAAACATAAAGCTTATGTTTAGGCTGGCACAGGTACAAGCCAGCTGAGAAAAAGGCATGCCAGCTACGATGATGCTTTGTTTAGGCTGCGTAATAGCGGGCTGATAGCTGCTGGAGGGGTGCGCGTTGAGGGGTCATCGAACATGAGCATCTCGATGACTTAAGACCTGAAACTCTATTGTGTAAAGGTGCTCTTTCAGACAGTATGACCAATTTAGAAAAAGAACCTTCTGCCCGAATTCCTCTCAAATCATATGCTACTCATCAGTCGTAATCGAATCTCAAAAGAGCATTTCAATCGCCGTAAATTATTGAGATTCTATGTAGCATAGAACCTATTCTGGCAATAAGATGCGCTACAAACTTACATTGCAAGTTAAACTGTGTACAGGTTCAATTATGTCTCATGTAGCGTTGCTCAAAACACAGAATCGTATGCAGACGGGAATTAAATTAGCTGTTAATATTAATGGAACAGTTGACGAAATTGGAAATACAGTTCTTTGTAACGGGTGCGCATGTTTGTATTGTACGTAAGGAAATAACCCGTTAGAATATTTGCTCTAAATCTAAGAATAAAAGAAGCTAACTGAACAAAGTTCAGCTCGACTAAAATATAAGAAACAATACGTACCGTTAGCAGGCTGAATTCTGTACCAACCAGGCGTGGAAGTTAACAATGACTTTGTACTGTACTCACTGACAAATGAAACATTGTTGGTGGAAAATTGAGAAACAAAGTTGTCCTCCAGCAGGATCGATATCTACAATAGCAAAGCTGAGGATGGAGAAAGAAAGATACGCGCTAACGTTTGCTTCTGCTGAGAGAGAAGGTCGGCCGAGATCAGATGCCCTCACGGTAATGCGAATTTCAGAACTTGTCACCTTATCCAGTGGATATTTATTTCTGATCACGCCTACAGTGAAAAGCAATAAGGATGAATAGCGATATTGTCAAATTTTACCATACCACTTTGATCAATGCAAAATAAATCTTGGCCGTCAATTAAATCGTAAGTTACGACACCATTAAGACCACTATCTGGGTCAAAGGCATGAACACGTCCAATCTGAAAATATAGGACGCTATATATATGTCTTTCTCGTCCATACATAATTCAATTCACTGTCATATTGAGTTCCTTTCCTCTGGTAACGTTTAGCCGAGCTGGAACCTGATCAAATATAGGAGCGTTGTCATTAACATCCACAACTGAAACTGATACAGATGCTGAGCTGCTGAGAGTGGGAAGCCCATGGTCAAAGGCCTACAAAAAAATACATCTGCTTAAAGTCACTAAAGCCTGTGTTGTTTCATGATTTGTTGGAAGATGTAGAAAATTCCATGTCTAGATTTGTTGGAAGCTAGAGAGGCTGCTTTTATTGATCAGTTACTCTTGTGTGGGGTCCAAACGCTTCCATGTTGAACTTCGGTACGGCTTCCTTATTGCCCGCTTTTGGTTTCTGAAATTAACCAAACGACAACCCTATCCAAGAAGACGACACAAGGTGAACCCAAGAACTCAGAAAATATTTATTCTGATTTTATCTCTAATAAGTGCGCATCCATCCGTTGATAGGGCGTTTGGTTAATTTCAGAAACCAAAAACGGGCAATAAAGAAGCCGTACTGAGGTTCAACATGAAATCATTCTGAATAATGAAAACAATAAACGCGGGTGTACCACTTCAGCAAATGGGGCATGTTAAAACGCTTATTATGACTTTCACCTGCTTCATCAGCGCATTAAGATTTGCAAAGTTGTTGAATGCCTGACTTCGAGTGCTCAAAACTGTTAGTAAAAATGTCAAGCAAAGGAAGACTAACTTCCAGAATAGCTTAGTTGTCAGAGTTGGGGAGATTGTCAAGTTTTCAAGAAACAGCTTTTCTTGGCTAAATCATTTGGCAGAAAACGTTAAAAATTACGCTAGAGAAAAAATCTCACGAAAAAATGTTCTGAGGTGGAATACGAATTTCCTTTACAAAAACTGAGTGTTCAAATCACAAGAAGCGGGTAAACAGAACATACAAGTAGAAGTTAATTACCAGCACTGTGAAGTTAAACGTATCGTTCATCTCCCGATCAATTCGGTTGGAAACGTAAATGCCACCTCCGTTACGAACAATGAATGGCAGGCCTGGAATTAGGAAAACCTATCAATTAATACATTGACTGTACTGCAAACTCAAGAGGTACCATAGCCAATCAGCATACAAATAATAGAAAAATCAAGACAGTGCACATACACAACTTGTGATAAGCATCAAAGTGCAGGTGAACTTGCCTTCTTCTAGTATTGCATATTGAATTTCACCGCTGCGGCCGCGGTCTACGTCATGTGCTGATACGTAGCCAATTAAAACAGGATTATTATAAGGTCCTTCAGGAATGGAAAAACTATACGATGATTTCCTGAACCTGGGTGCATTATCATTGAGATCGTTCACCACGATCTTGACCTAAAGATTTCTTTCTTTATTAAAGCTAGAAGACAGCGGCGAAGCTAACGCGTAAAGTGAAAAATACCTACCGCAGCAAAGTCTATCTCCTCGCCGCAAGATCCCTCCACAAGAATCAGTGTTTCCATATCTGTTCGCTCCCTGTCGAATGCGCGTGTTGAGAAAAGACTAGCCTTAGAAAGATGAAAAAATTATACGCAGTATGTTAAGGCAATATTTACATTGCTAGTCAGCATTAGACCCAAGTTGGATGCGCGCCCGAAAGATACTATCTTACAAGACATTTCACGCCAATCAACACATGAATGATTCAAATGGCCAATAAGACTTCCTGCAACGCACATTTTAGAAGCTATCTCACGCAATAAACTATTGCAAAATAAGAAAACGTGATGGAAACCTACCTTCCGGCATGTTTTCATCAATGGAAAAATTAAAAAGACGGTTGGTAAATCTGAAAGGCTCATGGCTGTCGCGTGTACCAATGACATGAACAGTCACTTCTACAGGACAAAAGAGCCGAAGGGGGTTCTGATTAGCCACAATGCGCACGACGTAATCACCATCGCCGTGCAATGCTTTTGCAAGTGGTTTAGATACGATTAGAAGGTCGTGCTGTTCATCGAGAGCAACGGGCATCTCTTTTGCCGTCATTTTGCTTGCAAAGCGAAAATAAAAACGCCGACCTTGTTCGGCAATAAGTGACGATAGGAGAAAAATCGCAGTCCCAAGTGCAGCATTCCTGGGAACGCCGACTGTCACGTGGTCTGCAACAAGCATTGTTCTGCAACTCCTCGGCACCTCGAGCATAGTCAGTGGAAAACTAAGAAGTCTATTTGCAGTTGCCTTCCACTGCTGCAGGTAAACTTCGACCGGTACCACACTTATACTGACATTCGCGGTAGAAGATAAACCCGAGCCTTCATGGTCTGTAGCTACTACGTAGAATTCATATCGCCGCTTTGCTGACGATGCAAAATCGCATACAGTTGTAACCAGTCCGAAGTCAGGATCTATGTGGAAACAGGATGCGTCCTTGCCTTTCAGTTCATACCAAATTTTTGCATTCACTCCCTCGTCAAAGCTATCAACCGCCATTAATTCCTAAAAAATGTGGATTCAATGGTATATACTCTCACTTGTTATAACTTCTAACCGAACTCAGCGGGTGACCAGGGCGAACAGAGAGCGGTAAAATTTCGAAAAAGCTGACACGCTGAAACACTGGCGGATGATCGTTGATATCCATGATTTGAACAGCTACTGATGTGAAACTCTGCAAACAGCGCGCGGATGAAATAAGAAAATTAGACGAACTGGTAGCAAGCATCAGAAGAGTGGAAATTTAGAAAAGTAGATAGAACCTCCAATCCGGCGCTGGAAGGAATTCCTAAACTGACAGCAAAGACGACAGTATCATTGTCCTTTCGATAGGTAAGATTTGTGTTAGCATACACTGCACCAGCCTGAAAGCGGAGAACAGAAAGGTATACTGACAATGTTCAGACCAAGGCCACCTGATCGATTTCAAAATAGCTTGCTTGGTGGAACGGAATAACAGTAAAGTCAACGTTACTGGAACCATTGACTTGCAATTTTCCCACAAAGGAATTACCTTTGCCTTCGTAAACATTGAACACATGACTCGGTTGGCCGAAAGAGGAAGCAATTACAGCTTTCTCCAGATTTTGTGAGCAACGAACATCAATAGTGACCAAAGTCTATAAAAAGATATGGTTTTAAGAAGCTCTAAAGACCTGAAGAAATTGACAAACGCTATCGTTGAAAATTCCGTCAGTAACTGCGACCGTCAATCGGTGAATACCGACAGTAGGCCGTCCATATGATTCGTCTATGGAAAGTAAAGCAAGCTTGGCATCGACATGAAACACCCCTATATGTATTATAATAATGAAGACAAATGAAACAAAGCTGAAAAACTGAAAGACCTGTGTTATCTGCAACAATCTGGTAAGTCAAATCACAATTGATATCCATATCAATTGCGGATAACATTGCGAACGGGATACCGGGTGCCATTTCGCAGGGTATGGACATGCTGATATTTTTCATTGCAAAGCCTGGGGCATTATCGTTGACGTCGAGAAGTTCTATTTCCAACTGAAAAGGGGTAAACTAGCAGTGCCTACATTTAAAAAATAGGTTATTTATACTCGTGCAGCTGATATCAATGTAGGGGTGCCGTGGTCACGTGCTTCGATTAGCAAAAACAAATGGCTACGTTCTTCTCGGTCAAGTGGACGCATCAATGCCAGTGACACCTCAAACAACAATTACCCACAGTAAATCTATCTTAGAAACGCTTACGAAAAATAATCAGCACAGAGGAGTCATCTTACATTTGGGTTCACATATCACTCAGTACCCATGTTAACAAAAGGAATGAACTGTTGAAGCGACTGGAAACACAAGGCAAAATTAGTCCTTTTTGGAAGTGTCTTTGTTCAATAAATCACCATGCTTTATTTCATTCTCAAAGTAAAAGGCATTTTACTGCTATTCCACGCCAATGTGCAAGTCCATAACATGTAGACAGGTGCAAATACCGAACTTTATACGGTCACGTCGCTCTGTTTTAATACGGATATTTAATTACATAAACATTACAATTACAGTTAGAGATTTAGTGACTTAAATAGAGAGTTCACAAACTGCACTACATAACCAGTTCTTCCTTTACATATCAAATCAAGAAAATCAGGATTTACTTTCATAATGAAAAAATTAATAAAAGATTAACAGCGGATCAAATGCACTCCGGAAGCTCTGAAAGTACTACATTCAACTGGAAGCAGTTGAGAAGTAGGCAGTATCTGCTAACCTTAGAATTTTAGTTCTGACTGTCTCAACTGTTCAGATGTCATTCTAAAGGATGTTGTCATGCTGTCGCTGCACACAACCCATTCTTCTCTCTTGACTTAAGTTTAATGGACAATGGAACAGTTTAAGTCCACTGTTCCAAACTTCCTTTACTGAACATGCAGTTACAAAAGCAACAAGTGGTCTAAAGGACACTACTAATTACGCCTTAGCTAACTAAGCCTAGCTGACGTTCTGGAAAGAAGATATCTTCAACTTTAATATGTTAAGGTTATATAACTTAAACCGTGTGACAAGAATCAGTTTAAGCTTATCTTGCATTGTAGCAGAGTAACGCTGAAGAAATAATTCTATTAATACGAAACTCCTGCCTATACAGTAGGCCCTCCTTATCCGCGGTTATCGGTTCCGGGAATTTCCGCGTATAATCAAGTCACCTGCGCAAAACATAGAATCATTTGTAAACAACCTGCATGCTTCCTCCTGTACACTACAAATAGACATAAAATTGCTTATAGTTACTAATATCAAATTAGTGCTAAATATATAGTCAAATGAGCAGCATATTAAAGGAAATAATTAAATACAACAATCCCAAAATATACTGGAATGTGAATTACTTTCACAATACATTTTTTCAGCTGTAAGCGAAAGGTAAAAGCGCTGAACCTCAGCTGACATCACTGATTCCGGTTCGTCTTTAACAACAGTCGTTGTCTGTGCAATGCTTTCACATTAGCAAAGATATGTTTTACTTTATTAGTGTCGGTCAGGTGGAGGACTTTGCAGGTACTACGGCCTAACCGGTGAGTGACAGAGTTTATGCTGATGCTAACAATAGCTATTAACATTCCGCGCAAGTTGAGGAGCCATAGGAACAGAAAAGAGCATTTTCTCAAGTCACATGATCGAATTATAGCTCTACATACACAAAAAGGATACTGCACCACGGCTGTTTTCAGCAGCGGTTCGTCAATCTCTGCTGAAAATAACGTCATTGTTTTCTTGAGACAAACCGCGTTGAGTCAAATCCGCGGATAAAAAGATCGCGGATAAGGAGGGCCCACTGTACTTATTCGAACTTCGAGATACACATTACAAAATTCCAAATTTTTCATGCATTTTTAACCGTTTCTTGGAATTTTAGAATTTTTGTACTAGTCGAAACGGTTTGTTAAGCTTTTGAGAATAACAAAGCTTTCGGAACATTCGCGTCATCTCTTCCGTGTTAAGCATCACTAAACGGGATGCTAAACATCGATGACGTGTACGGACGTCTCGGAAGCTTTGTTTTTCAAAAAACCTCAATAAATGCTTTTGACCAGCACAAAAATTATGAAATTAACTATGCAGTTGCATAAAGCCATCTTTCGAACCAAAAACTGCTGAATAACAGCTGCTTACTCATCCTTAAATCCCATAGCCTTTAAAGTTTAGTTACCTCATTTTTCTTTACCAGACTTTTATTAATAAAGCTCTGGTTAGTTTCATATCCTTCGTACGGGAGAGAAAACCCGTTTATTGACGTCCAGAGCCATAAAATAATTGTTTCTGGTAATCACGCATTCAAAACAGTGATTAATGAAAAATTGTTCGCAAGTTGGCATGAATCCCACTCCATCAACTACTGACTCACTAACCTTATCGGGCGCTTCTTTCTGCACGTGAAACAGCGCAGCTAGAGGTTCAGGCAGAAGCCGAAATGACATTGTCCCATTGTTGCCTTCGTCCGGATCGCGACAATATATTCCCAGCCTTGAACCAACACCGCTGGGTCCTAAAATTTCACGATAGCATTTCCATTACTGCTCTTATAACGCACCTTCCATTATGAGCCATGAGTATGCAGCCTCAAGAAAATGCGGTGGATTGTCATTTACATCCAATATTGTTATTTCGACTGTCGCCGTGTCCTGATTGAGAGAAAAATCGCCTAACTTTATACCAAACTGTCAGGTTGTTGAACGAGTTTAGGCAGCCTCCAAACATAAATCTATTTTCAACGCCTTACTTCAAAGACGCAATCTAAGAAACTGTGGTGGCCTGAGCTAATCCATTATCCCCCTTAAAACACAACATTTAAAATACTTAAATGACCTATAAAAGACTTCTTTTAAAGTTCACTGTCAGAACTATTCAGAACATGTTAAACGCTGTTTTTCATTGCCCTAAACCTATGGTTTACAACTAAGGAAAAATGCAAGGGAAGAAAGATACCGAGAGGTTCCCTTTATCAGTGACCATAACTGTCAGACGAATGCTTTGTTCAAGCTCTCGATCAAACATACGCAAAGGAGATTTGATAAGACGTCCAAAGTGATCTATTTCTACTAGGTCACTGAATTCGCGATCAACAAGGCTGTAGGTAAGGTTAGTATCCGTCGCATCTTCGTCTTTGGCCAGCAGCTCCAACAATATCGTGCCATGGGTGCAGTCCTGGATGCAAATGATTGAATACCTCAATTAGTGAATCAATCAAACCTGACCTCCGGAATTGAAATACGATGAAAGCGATGGAAAAATTGTGGAGCGAATTCGTTTATATCCTCAATTCTAATTCGCAGTAGCGTCACAGCAGTGGAAGTACCATCAGAAGCGTATACCTATGACGACGAAAATATGATGGGCAAGCCGGCCGAACTCGCGTAGACTTACTTTCAAGCTAACAGTATCCTGCTGATCACGTGGCAAACTCTCTAGATCAACCATTTGACTAAACACAACACAACCGTCCCTTTTAATGGCAAAAATCTCGTTCTTTTCCAGTGAAAATGTCACCTATTAGTAAAAAACTGAGCTTCCCATGTCATTGTTCCATTTAAGTAGACCTACGTGTGGAGGTAACGGCGCCTTCAGTATCACACAAAATCCCAAGTCCTGATTAGCGGGCGTACCTTCACTAACAGCGCCGTAAAACGCGGGGGCAATGAACTCCAAAGGCACACGCTGCACATCAGGAGGATGGACACTAATGGTAACCTGAAGCAATAAAGGCAAAGTATTAAAACTTATACTTGAATTAGTCTATTACCGGAACATCAGAGTATAAAGATCCATTGCTTGGGTTTCTGCCTCGAACAATACACTTTCTGATCAATGAAAAGTTACTACAAAACTCCGGCGTTGAAAACAGGATACCCTGAGAAAACTGACTTCAAAAAAACCACAATAAAACAACTTAGCCGTTCTACCGTAACATTATCTATCTGTAAACCAGAAACTGCTGGCAGTAGTTCATAAACTGGGCTGCTATTCGCCAGTACGGCGTGGAACCGCCTCAAAGGCCTGTACTTCCGTAAGCAAGCCCTAGCTTGAAGGTAGAAATGGAGATTGCGAAAAACGGGATTGCCAGAATTGGATCTAGCGATTCTGAATCGCACAGTGTGCTTTGCATTCAGTGAATGCTGCCCGTGATCACGTGCAACAAGCGTAACGACGTAATCACCGTCAGGAGGTCTTACTAAAAGCGTCAAGCGCCCCGTGGTACCGTCCAGTCGAAATACAGCATTGTCGCTTTGCATCAACTCGTAACTGATTGCATTGTTTCCGTTCAAGTCACTGTCAGCATCCGTAGCAGAGATGTTTAGCACTATATTTCCTGGTTGAACAAAGGCAGGTAGCACTATGCGATCTGGAATGACGCCGAAAACTGGAGCATTATCATTGACATCAGTAACATAAATGTTAACCAGTGCGGGATTGGACAGACGCGTTTCAAGTCCATGATTGAGAGCTTCCACAAGGAAGCTGTAATTTCTTGTTGATTCAAAGTCCAGTAAAGCTGTTGTTCTCACAATCCCAGTAATTGCGTCGATACTGAATGGCAAGGAAGCATTAGAGACAAAACGATAGGAAATGTTTCTTCTTTCATCATTTGAGAACGGCACAGAGGCGCCGATTTGAACTACGGCACTGCCCACCGGGATATCCTCAGGCACTGTCCCTGAATATTTCGTTCGAAGGAAGCGAGGTGGCCACGTGTGGCTGTCCCTCACATTGATGACGACACTGGAGTAGCTCTCGCGAGATGGAACCCCGTGATCAAAAGCAACAATAGTGAGGTTGTATAAACTGGGTTCAGATAAAACTTCAGACGTCAATAACCAGCCGGTATTATAATCTATTGTAAAGGGCTGAACTGGCCCTTTTAATGCATAGCTAACAAGACCATTCTGTCCAGAGTCATGGTCGTTAGCTAATACTTGGATAACCCGAGTCCTTTGTTCAGCATAAATGGGTATTGTCGTCTCGTAAACGGATTTGCTAAACACGGGGTAATTATCGTTTTGGTCGATAACTATTATTTGAACAAAAAAATAGTGGCAAGTTGCACCAGCTGCGGTAGCATCGAGCTTATAGCAACCGGAAATGTTTAACAGTAGGTCCTTGGTAACCTCGTAATCAAATGCTTCAGTCACAGAGATCCAGCCCGTGTGAGCGTCAACATAGCAGCAACGCTGCTCAGGATTCATAACTTTATAGTAGGCGCTATGCATTCCTTTTATATTCAGCGAAACCTATTGATAGGAAAAGCCTATACATCATAAAAGTTTCACAGAATGGCATTAGACCTGGTAAAGGTTGGCGGGTGTTTCATTTTCGTACACAAATAAAACAGCGTCCACGGTGTCCTTTCGCTCTACGGTTTGCTCCATACTTTTCACTTCATAGGAAGCATCAGCTAGCGAATCCTTAAATCCAAAAGTCAGTTGGACAAGTCTGCTTTCGTTATAAAATGCTAAAATATTAAACAACTGAAACGATTGCACTGGAAATAATTCTCAAACGTAGAATCAGCTTTGTTGAGCTTAAAGCTCTAAACCTAGTTTACAAAGTTAGTTGCATAAATTATGAAAATATTAATAAATTTGAACAAAGCAGACATAACTACTGGAAAAGAATCAGCTGCTCATTAAAGCACATAAAAAGAATGCAGGCTTTATACACGCAATGTACGGATATAATCCGCCTTATTATTGTGAAACCTGTGAAACGGGTCAAACGTGACGTAGATGTTCGAAAATGAAAGCCTATACACCCATTACGAAGCATCCTACACTCAAGCATCCGTACGTTGCATGTATAAAATAACCATACTTGTTACAAAAAGGCATATAAGTTCAGGTATACAGGTTGTCAGAAACCTGGTTAACGTTATTGAAATTCCGTATAGACAAATACACGTCTCCCCTAAACAACGCAGGTCTGGTTATTACTCAGATTCTTCGTTGCACGTAATGGAAAGTCTTTCATACATTTGAAACGAGCAGACGAAGCAAGCACATAGCCTCGAAATGTTGAAATAACTAAGAGATCAAAGGTTACACTTTTTCATTAATGCGTAAAACATATCCACATACTAACTAGTTTTAATATACGAACACGTTAGTTACGTTTCACGCGTTATAGCTAGAATCACCTATTCAACACGTTAAGCTAATCACAAATTTAAGAAATGGATTTCGAAAGCTTTTATAATCAATATAGTAAGTTGCCAAATAGCTTAGACGCGAATAATGCTCAGTACCTCAAAAGTTCAACCAATGATTTAACTGGAGTAGTATTTAATTCAAGTAACACAGTTAAGCACTGAAAATCACCAATGCAGCAGTTCATCATGCAAAAATGTACTACGTACGTGAGGATCGGTGGCTGGAAAATGAACCTTGTCCAGTGCTTCGGCACGATATGTAACGGCCACTATTGCCGCAGAGCAAATGCCGGTGCTTGTGCCATTATTTGCCACAACAAAGTCAGAATTCAACGGCACGGTGACAATCTTAGCAGTTGAAGATTATGAGCAAGAATGTGAAAAGGACAAAACAATCTCTGGGGATTTCTAACCTTGAAAATTACAGGTTTGCCGCCGGACATTGATGCATCCGAATCGCGCACTAACACTCGATCAGTTTGCGGTTCCAGGTAGAACAAATCTCGGTCCCTCTCCTCCTCTGTTTCAATTGCAAACTTCGTGTCAGCCTAAATATAACTTGTGGTAAGAGGAACAACTAGTAACCTTCATTCGTTTATTTATTACGGAAAAAGGTACAAACTATTTATTTTGTACTTACACACAATTCTAAATCTTCGGAGCTTGACTGATTGATTGAGTTCACACATGATTTGTGATCGTTGGAAACGGAGCGCGCTAGGCTCCGAAAGCTCTGAAGATTTAGAATTGTGCGTAAGTATAAAATAAACGGTTTGCACATTTTTCCGTAATAAATAAACATATGAAATTTCAAAACGCCGTTACAAAGTCTTTCATTTCCAACTAGTAGCCTTAAATTAACCTGACTAGCATACAGTCGGATAACCTCAGCCCCCACAGTGGCTGACACAACAACGCTGATTCGGCACAATTGAGGAACTGACTGCGATCCAACAAAACGAAAGTGCACCGTAGCAGTTGTACTCATTTTTGGGTTATCCCGTTGCACAGCCTAAGAGCAATACGAAATCGAAACATTCGCCAGACAAAAGTTAAACCGGTCGCGCAAACCTTAAGTTCGAGATCCATTGAAGAATGTATCATGTGATGCGGGATTGTACTGTTCAGAAAGATTGTTCCAGTGTTTTGGTCGATCCAGAATGGATCAGCATCTAGGTCGACCGGCAGTTGAACAGATTGGCTACATTAGAAAAGTGCCACCTCGCAGAGAAAAGATAATCGGTGCGTTGATCTGAGAATCTCCATCCCTTGCACTGATCACAGGTGATATCTGGATTACAGAACCAACTAACGTATTCTGTGCAGAAAAGCAATAAAAACCCTAGAAAAAGCATTTATTCACTAACCACAGCAACGCTTCCGAAATAGTGCATTGAGCTTAATACTGGAGGCAAGTCGTCGCTGTCAGTAACATGAATCGTCAACAATGCCATGCTAACCCTCTGCGTACCCCCAAGGGGATTGTCCTGTCAATTCGCAATGAAGCGCATGCTGCTGCAAAAGAACTGCCTTAAGACAAACCCTTGCAGTTATGTTTAAGTGGTAAACACGGTTCCCAAAGTCGTAATCCAGTCTTTTCAGTAACCTCAGATAAATGGTTCTTGGAAGCTGATTTCTTTTCCACATGTTGCCAGCGAGAGAAAAAGCACTTGGCAGAGATTCAAGCTTCAAATAATGGTCTTCCAAAGTTTTCAAGGAAAACGTTTCCTCCTCACCATCAGCCTATGAAATTTCGATGAGAAAGCAAAAACAGTAGTCGCAGTAATGAATTACGTCAACTTCAAAAGAGATATTATACGACGGAGCTGGATCCCAATCGATACATATGATTGGTGTTCTTACCAGTACGTTTAACGGGTTATCCTGAAAGGAATAGCACGTGAGGTAACATAGTTCTATGCAGAATACTTACCTCAGGCACTTTCATTTCGTAGGGCAATCCGTACCACTCAGGGGCATGGCGGTTTGTGGCATTAATTTGAATAGTAGCCAAGCTGATCCTATTGCGATCGCAAGAGACAGATACGTTTAGCGTAGTTTGCATTTGAGCAGAAGGATATTTAGGCTGAAGAAAACAGTATTTGAAGTTCCCGCGAGACTAGTAACAAATCGCACGAGATACAAACTTCCATTTGTTATAACTTCTATTTGACCTTCAGGCATTCTTTTGAGCATAAACTTGTCAGCATAAAATTCAGAGAGGTCCCCTTCAATGTAGAGCCCGCCTAGATCAGCGCCAGCTGGATCAATAGTGGCAGACATGAGGGCCATTCCTAAAACTGCGACAAAGAGCCGAAGCATCAAAAGTTCCAACGACCTACCCGCTGGAATGGTTTCGCTAATTTCAATAATAGAAACGGCGCCATAATTTTTTGACACTATACACCCTGAAAGATAAATTAATAACTACGATATACGTGAACTTTCAATAGCTACCTGAATAACAGTGCGACGTTGGAAGAAACGAAATTAAACAAAGCAAAACATTCAGTATTTGCAACCAGTATCCTCTGCAATGCACCGACAGTTAAACAAAATTTTCTACTAACCCCCTTTCAGTGATCAATTATAGATTAAGGTTAAAAACTACAGAGAAACTATGTCCTGAATACGACCATACGAACGTGTGACTTTACGTCACCACGTATAGCGTACCCATGAGCAAGTAAAGAAATTTCAAACAAAGTATGTTATCCATGCCCTGAAATTTCACGTTTGCAGTGTACACGGAACCCTCATGTTAATTCAAACCGATCACGGTTTTTTTCTTTTACACTATCACAACAGCTGGATACTAACGTTTATGAAAACATACCACGCGATTTTGTCCATGGGGAACTGCACAGGATTTATCGATGCGTTAATATGACAAAGAGATACGAATATGACGATTTTGCAGATGTTCGATATACCCTACGTTATGAACCATCCACTATAATGTTGCAACGGCTTGTTACTGATGGAGATTTGAAGATAAAGGATGAGGATTTAAATCAGAAAACTCTTCAGGGACAGATAAAAGCAGCGCAGAGATTTAGCGATAGTGAAAACCATGTAACAAAAAGTGCAATGGGCTGAAATCGGTGAACATAACGAAAACTTTATAAAATAATTACGGACCATTTAGGACACAGGGGTCTTACTGTGTATGACACACTTCCCGTTTATTGATTATTCAATTATGTTGCACCTTCTAATCAGCTTTTCTCTTTAAACTTCCTTTGTATGAGACAGAGGTAGGAGTAAGAGGTCAGTGCAGAATGAGTTGCGCAGGCAGACGACGGCGCCCGGTTAACGTCCGCCAGTCTGTTCTAACTGAACCTTATGTCAACGGTGGCATATTAATCCGTACATGTATTACAAGGACTGAAAAGGAAAAAGCTTCAAATTAAATGAATCTTTGGTTTTCCTTCACGTTTGTTTATCATAGCAGCTCTAGCATGTAATTGTAATATTAAAGAAACGCTTCCTATTCAATAATATTATATCATTCATAATGGATCTTCAGTTCACGGCTTTGACCCGTTCTGTATGTCTGTAAGTAAACTTCAAAATGCCCTACCAGCGAATGGATGAGTAGATTGTTAGAGAGTAACACCATTGAATTGGTATTCGCTAAAGTTTCTTCAGTATTGAATCAGTATTCGGTAAGGTCTTTTCAGTATTACTCTCTAACAATCTGCTCATCAATTCGCTGGTAGGGCACTTTGAAGTTTACTTACAGACACACAAAACGGGCGAAAGCCGTGAACTGAAGATCAATTATGAAAATACCGAAGCCCGTTACAAGACACCCAGTCTTTCGAAATATTGTATCATTATTTATGTTCATTTGTCCCTTGTTGCTTATTACTCAGGCATTTCCCAAGCTGTGTGTTTACGGAAAGAACTCGTTTATTTAAGTAAAAAGCTCAAAGGCACAGTTTTCCGGAACTACCTTTTCCCCTCCTTAGCGTCTAAGCAAAATGAATGGCCTGATGATGTGCAGTATTTTACCGATTAACCACACATGGTTCACATCTCCATTTCAATCACTCAACCGTTTAAACTAAACAAAATTTGCATCATTTAAACTGCTTCCTTAGAAGCCGTTCTTATGGTCCCCAAGACACTTTACCTGGACACCGAGGACGGGAAAAGATAGTTGCTCAAAGTTACGCTTTTGAGCTTGAAGTTCAATAAACGGGTTGTTCCCGCAAAACAAACATGAAAACTTACGCAACCGTTACGGAGTCTTATGCATTTAATGTGAAACTTCTTATGCCGCACAATGCAAGCTTTTCCTTGAATGACTCTATCATCCGATCTCCTGCATATTTACATATATTCCTCAGCACAGTGGGAGAAGGTAGACTATACAACTCCCCCAGAGGAGTGAACACTCGTTTCCCTTAGAGCAAGCACCTTATTGTTAAGTATTGCGTCTTCAATACAGGCATAAATGAAAAAATTATTATTACGAGCCCAATATATAAATCAGGACCATATAGGAAGATACAACGATAGATTCATGGCTGGAGGTTAAGTAGCGACGGTAAATGAAAGAGAGAGGAGCAAAGTTGACCACTAATAATTCGTACCATCGCGTGTCGGCTAAAACAATTCAGACTATTTACCAACCATGCGCAACGAGCCATAGAAATGAAATTTAAGCGAGCAAATCGTTCAATACCGTTTTAGGAGATTCAAAAACATTTCACTCGTTGTCGACGCTTCGAGCACCTTCAGAGCAAATAAAGTATGTCGACTAGAATTTGCCCTCGGGTCTAAAAGGCATGAATAACGGAAGCACAAAAGGCTCCAACCTGAAATAGAACTATAGGCAAGTAGGAAAGCGTAACAGTCGTAAGCAGAAAACAAAGTTCAAGCGCAGATAGAGAGACTTTCAATAGGTACTTCCAAATTTCTGCCTTCAAGATCTTCGGGCAGGAAAGCGACCTACCTGTCGCTGGACAAACCAATTAAATAAGTGACATCTGAACAGTGCACACTCGTTCAGTAGCCCCATGATCTGTCCGTACGTTGTCCCACTTTCATCAAGACCAACGGAGCGCAACAAAAGGGCGATAGATGCCGCAGGAAAGACTGCAGTCACGTGGCCCTTTCTTTCCCATTTCAACCTTGGAGTTCAATAAAACAAAAAAATTTTGCACGTCCAGGGTAAATACTGCGCAATGCCTTGCATCATTAGGATTTCTTGCGAACTCTGGCCTAAGCAACAGCAATTGCCACTTAACAATGTTAACAACACAACGTTTTACTGAAAGAAAATTTAAAACTGAACACTTGAATTCTGGGCAACGAAAAGCAAGACTGGTCGTTTTCTCCAAACTTGGCACAAAACTATTCTCAAACAAGAGATCAACCTTAAAGCCTCCCGCCCCGTTATGCGTCTCCGCTTCCAGTCAAAGCTGAGTAACGCACGTTGGACCGGCGATCGCCAGGAGTAGGTCTCCGACCCTCCAAGATCAGAGCGATAATCTAAAAATAGCACCCATTATTACCAAAGCAATTTGAACATTCATCACCTTGCGCCTGTACCGGTGAATTATTACTACAACAACTAAGAATATGATGACAACATTAAATTTCGTTGCCAAACTGCCATATGCGTCCACTGAATCAGCTGGCTGCCATTGAATGGGTGGTCCTACGGTATGAGCAAATATACTCTTTTCGTCATTGCTAGGAAACATATCTGAAAAGTTATTGGTGAATGAGGCATATATCTGCTAACGGAAATGTACAGCATGTACGCACTTTGAAACCATCTGACTCTTGATTACTCTAAAGCTAACAACATGAGAAAAGCCAAGTTGGCGAACATTACATGATGAAACTGCTTCCATAAAAGAATTATTGATTTATGAATTATGAACGTCATGAATGTCGTCGTGCTTCTCTGCGTGAAGGGAGCAAGCAAATGTCAGTATCTTCTTTTACGTGCTCTTCAATGGATACCTTACGTCAACGAAGAAACAGTCATAGTAATACGACACTGAAAGTAACCTTTAACGTTACTTTAGTAAGACTCAATGCAAATAATTGTTGCCCTCACAGAAATGAATCGCTTTCAGTAGAGCACTCATTGGAAATGTAAATTTCGAAACAGAGCTACAAGGATACAAGTGTCAACTTTGTGGGACTGAAATTCACAATTGAGTTTGTACATATAACTTTCAGCTAAAGTGCACTCCTCCTTCGCGCTACTGCGTTTACGTTCAATGGAGCACTTTAATTTAGTTCCCACTTCCTCTTAAAGCAATTTGTATGTTTCGCCGATAAAGCTTGGAGAACGTATCGCAAGCGCCAATAAAGGCAAGACTTGACCTTGCAGAGAACCGACGTTGAAACTGTAACGCAAATATTTAATGCTGGCACCCAAGAAGCCAATAATGAAGTTTCAAACATTTTCCTCCTGAATGTAATGAGAAGTGTATGTGATCACCGTCACCGGTATGTCCCTGTAATTCACTAAATAGAAACGATTTAACCCCTGAAACATGATAACGTGTACGAATTAATTATCGCAACAACCATGTAAAGGTCAAGTCGATGGTATGCAAACGCACCGTAATTCATTCAAAGTTTAAACGTTCTTAATGATGATGCCTTTGTGGAAAACAGATTGGTCCACTTTCTCAAAAATTTTGAAAAAAATGTAATGAGAAAGTTCCAATCCTGTTCCCGGCGACCAAGAAAAGAACGCAATTGCTCAATAAATTACGGTGAAGAATGCAAGAGCTCAAGTTGAATAATATTCCGCTTCTGACAGGACGTGCACTTAGCCATAGTTCTTTCAAAGAAGCACATTACGGGATAAAATCAAACTTGCAGCTAGGTTAACTCAGAATTAAGATGCTGAGGAAGAGGTTTCAAAATTCAGAAGAGCAAGCAACTTCATAGTTCTGCGCAAAACTTTTTAATGATGTAAAAAGTTCGAGATCATTGAGCGTGAAAGTTATTACTCTTCCAGTCTTACTGTACAATGCTCAACGCTCACTGGAAGTTGACAGCCAGTTGCAACACAATTTGCATGTATTCTTCGCTATCAGAATTCCAACGCAATTTAACTTGGCACGTAATGTAATGCACACGTCTGATGAGGTCGTTGACCATATTTAAGGCGACGATTTAAGTACTATTTGCTTACTGACTGCGCTAGACTAGTTACCATATTCCCGCATGCAAGAAACTATTGCTTAACTAATGAACGCATAAACAACATAAGCAATCATTCATATCAATACTTAGTACAACGATAACGCTATCCTCACAGACTAAAGCGCTAGTAATGATGAAATTTGAGACTTGCCTATCTCTGTTGGAAAATTTTTGTTTTGGAGACAACTCAAAAATTGAAAAGATATTACAGGTATCCCCCGCTTTACGAATGTTCGCTTTTACGAAGGAGCTGAATTTGTACCTA
>KN538396.1:226891-250500 GCA_000797535.1 Trichuris suis | reverse complement strand
TAGGAAGTCCCTATAGCTTGACTCACATCCGTAATGTCTACGCTCTCTCTCAAACTATTTCTTCATTCTTTCCCCGAATGTGGGATCTATCCTGTTTGGTAATCGCGCTTTCCTTGTAACCTCTGCTGCCAGTCCCTTTATTGACACGACAAGCGTGGTGTGGACCCCTACAGGTCCGCTTAACAGACCGCGTAATGCTGCTTAGCTTTAATGTGCGCGCAGCCTCCGCGAGCGTCGTCCAATGAGAAGCCACGTAGAAGTTGGACCTCAGGAACCCGAAGCGCGGCAATCTTCCTCCACAGAGGCAGACATGTAGGTCGAACAACAGAGCCTCCTCCAAGTCGAGCCATACGATCCTACGACTGTTCCCACCAGCCATTTCTCCGCGGTTTCATCATTCCATTATGGTTAGTAGCTTAGCAATTAGAGCAGTGGAAATGTACCGTAGATACGTTGTTTTTATTTAAAATGGCTTTTTGTCACTCGTGCCCTCGCTATTTTAACTCTGCGTTTTTGCTACGTCTGTTTCCTTGCGTGATCCCCTCCGTCTGTTAGGGCTGGCAGGCTGTCTTCCGGAGACCAGGTCCGCTTAAAACGGCTTCCCGTGTTAAAGAATACCAACCGCTTCTTCGAGTTACGAATGTTCGCTTAACGAGCAACTTTTCGGGTCCCAACAACCTTCGTTAACCGGGGGATATCTGTATTACTATTTCTTAACGGGCGCCTACCTCCTCGCGAACGTTTCCAGAGATAACGAGTTTTTGAGTTACTACAATATTCTACTTTTTCAGAGATTTTTGACCTGCTGTTTGCCGTCTAAAGATTAGAGTATGGCATGCCGGATTAGCGGCAACTTACTGTACAGTGAAAGCTCCATATCCACGGAGGATACGTTCCAGTGGTGATGGCGGATAACAGCGAATACTTATGAACAAGTACACAGTGTGACTCTAATGTGAATACATATTAGATTCGTGCAAAGATAAGTCAGTTTTTGTTGACATTAACATTTCCAAGGTAGCCTACCATCTAATCGGCGTTCCTCAAGGGGGCAGGTCGGTGAACCTGTGCTCCTCCTAGGTAGACGACTACCGAACCGGTGTTACTCCTGGGAAGCAATGCAGCGGACGTACACAACCAGCCAGGAGGTCTGATTCACAGCCCGCCGTTGCATCCCAGGTGGCACCGTGCTTCGTAACTGCCAAGGGATTAGTCCAGACGCAGACGCTGGAACACTATCTCACAGCTTTCTTTGAATGGGGCTCATAATATTGCGCAGCTATTTACCGAATATTTAGTATGCAGCAGTAGCTCTGCGAACTATCGATAGGGAAGCACAAGGTGCCACTAACTTCTAGCAATGAGGAATCGCAAGATGGCAGCAACTACGCTTGTCAGAACAAAGAGTGCAGGCGGTGCCATAAAAAAGGTGTGGAGACCCATAATAACTTCATCAATGATATTATTTTTAATGATTTATTCGATCTGCTCACGCAGAAATGCCACGAACCGATTTTACTTCTTACGCAAGCTGCGAATTGCGTAATATTAAATTGCGTGGGCGGAGGAGAGAGAAATTGCCCATGCATGGGTATGAGTGCACTTCCGATATTATTGAAAATTGAATTTCTTAACATGGCATGAAATTTCACGTTGTTACAGCAAGACGCCCGTTCCCGTCAACGATTCATCACCAAACGGATAACGACAGACCTTTCAAAACTATCTTGTTCCATTTTCACCACCGGTTCAGCTTTTGACCTTTTCTTACTATCCGTTTGGATAAAAAAAAACTTTTGTCGTATCTCCTCCTACTTATGACAGCAAATCTACATAAAGGTTCTAAGTTTTGGTGGACTGCCTTAGGTTGCATTCAGGGGATCAAGACGTAGTCACTACCTCTAGTAGTCCGTTACCTTTCAAATCATTCCACTTATAAATTCGAACGGAAACTCGAAAGTTCACGAAAATATCACAATTAATTAAAAAATGAACGGCTGACAAGTAGCACAAGGTTAAACTATGAATGAAAGATATCGTACGCTTGCGCGTCACAATCCTGTTCAATTGACTTACGTTTTGCAATACGATACTAAACGCTCTCAATTATAAGTTCATTCCAAAAGATGCGCAGATTAAAAGGTAAAGAACAACGAGGCTTCTGTTAACCGATAGCTGGCATCGTGCGGTTACTCCAGGATTTCTTGTTCATTTGAAAAGATAGTTCATTAACGGAAAAAACCGATTCAAAGAAATGAGACGCTTTAAATAATCCAAAAAGAAGCTACGTATTCCAAGCCAAGAAATGCTTGCACAAGTGATGCAATACGATTCGCCGACACTATTGAGCAATCGTTACGCATTTACACTACTTTAACACAATCTTACAAGTGACAGTAAATGAGCGAATCTAAGCAAACTCGACGAAATAAATCTTTCTAAAATTACAAGTTGACCTTCAAGTCAAGTCATAAGTTCGTCAACTTTAATGCCAGTTTAAAAGGTTCAATTTGTTAAATAACTTTGCAAGTTGACAACTTGATCAGCAAGAAACTCTTGACTCAATGTACGGAATAAATGCCTACCAACTTGTGCATCTGGCTTCCCAAAAGGCATCATTCCAACTTTCCCAGGGATTCCGTAAAAGCGATCCTCCACAGATTCACTTCTATTGGTTGGCAGACGTAAGTAGCCTTGATTCTGCAACAGTTCTGCATTTAGTTTATGGACAGATTAGGAATCCTAAGCCTATAAAACGGAAGAAAGTGTAACAAAAAAGACCCACGACTCAGAAAGAAATGGGAGACGGGAGGTACCAGGCAGCTAAGTTGAGCCAGCTTGTTGCTGCTTACTTACTGATTTTGGAGATTCAGACCGATTTGTAAATGGAGACAACTTCAACGGCTCAGCTTTGTCTCCGGTTGCAGTAGTAACTATCTGTGATTCACTTGGATCAAGAGGTACTGGGACTTCATACGCAATTGACGAATTCTCCACTGACCCATGCATTATTTCTGCAGTTGTGTTCGAAATCAAAGAATTCCGAGCTAATGCGAAAAACGAAGAAACCATGTGAACACTGTAAGATTACTAGCGCGGCCAGCCTACCACGGTTGGCGTCCAAATGAAGCACACACGACAAGACAAGCGCAAGCAATACTTCAATCGCATGTTTAACCGGATATTTCCGAAAAGTCATTGTTCGACCCAAAAGTCATAAAAGCAAAACAAGGAAAAATAGTTCGTTCACATACCCACAGCAACAGAAGTCATAATTAATGATCAGCAGGTTTATTAATAAATACTTTCATTCCATAGCACAATTTTATAAAAGAAACGTTTTCTAGAACGTCTGCGGCGGGAGAGGACGGCTCCGTTAAGTTATGCAAGATATCGGGAGCGAGTACAACTGCTACACTGCAAATAGTACGGTAATAATTCCGTTAACTGAAACGCAGGTAATTACCATAGAGGGGACTGCGCGTCGCCAAAGCACGACAACAAGTTGTCTGATCGCTCTGCGACGAAACTGTTGCATGCCACTGACATGCAGACAGAAGTACTACGGCAGTAGCACCATTGCAGAAGGGAAAACCATTCAACTGAGTGTAAAAAATCCACACAAAAATCGTGAATCCATGCGGCGCCTTACCTAATTATTTAAAATCACCTTCTGCCTCGCGACTTAAAGCGTTACACCGATGTGAACAAGGGTTGATGCTAAATTATGGAAGTCGTATGAGCAAAACAACAATAGCTGTGCAGGCAGTGTGACGTGGGATAACTTGAAACTCAGTGACTGCCTGCAAAGTGAATCCATTCTTGTTACTGCATTTATACTGTTACTTCAGTTATCGTCTTTACTAAATTGTCTTGGTTCTTTTCTCGCTTTCCACTTACACGAATGAACGACTGGAAAAGATGCCGAATTTTGTCCCAAGGTAATCACCTCTTTCAGGAGCCTACGCCTGTGTGCAGCAGCAATTCTCCCAGGATGAAAACTGTACCTCATCTTACTCATTTCTAAAAATTTTGCTGCAGCATGTTGTATTAATACGGATTTGATGTGCACGTTCTTCCTTACACTACGTGTTACAAATATATCGATCAGTGTGAATGTTCCGAAACCTGTTAGACTACACTGTGTTCAGCGCATCTCGGACAGCGAATTCTGAAACCCGATAACTTCGATGATGGTCCCATCGAAGAATAAACAGTTCAGAGAAAGGTTCCACTGTGCCAATCATATAGGGCAGTCACTCTCATGGTGGGGCATGTGCCCCACCGAGGGGCGTTCTTGAAGTTCGCAACTCACTCTACCGCACAGATAAAGTCTATTTAGAAAGTCAAATTCTTCGAAACGAATAGTACCCCTTGTACCTGCTAATCATTCCATGTAACGCAGATCAACTACTCTGCGTAAAGGTGAACGAAATTGTACGGATGACAGTTTCCGCAAATATTTGATGTTGCTTTATTTATCGGATTAATGGTCATGCAAGGCTGAGTAATAAAATTGAACCACATGTGAAGTTGTTTTGTTAGTTGAAGATGCCTACGTCTGGAGGACTATGGGGTCTTTTGCAAAAGTATTTGTATGTCCAGCTTCCAGACGAAAGAGTCGTGATTGGTCGTTTTGTTTGCGTCGACCGCGACTGCAATTTGGTGTTAAGCGAATGCACTGAGTATAGCGCTCAAGAGAGCCCCAATGGTAACCAAACAAATGGCATTGTAATGGAAAAAACTCGATTTCTTAACTTTGGACACGTTCCCGGGCGACATATCGTTAAACTTAAAGTTTTGGCTGAAGACGCTCGTTGTCTTCTTGATCGGTAGTTTCTATTGATACATTCTTTCGCATATAAAGCTTTTCAATCGTATCTCAGTTAATAAGCGCGCTGCTATTCTCTCTTGATTTTGTACGAAGGTGTTTAATATTTTCATTGATGTGCAGAACAGCAAAGTTTAGCTTTTCTCGGGGGATTGTACTTGACCCCTATTTCCTGAGGTGACGGATGTAAATACGCTTGAATACTTATTTTGTTCTAACTGGAAAAAAGTTTTCTTGTCAAGTACGGCACTATCCTCCTTATTGGCACAGTGTTTACTTCACGTGTGTGCAGTAGGCTTTCGCTGCCTGTGGTTTCATTTCCGCGGGTTCAACTCAACATGTGTTGAAAGCGCTTGGAAAAGTTCCAGACAGCAACACCCGAAAGTGCTGCGCGTCGAGCACAAGGCTGGATCCAGTCAGATGATTTATGATTGCATTTTCTGTGTGCACATGTATTTTAAGTATTGCAAGTTTTCTATTCATTTATGCTTCAAATCATTTACCATAGGTAATCTATACAAGTTGAAAGGGCAGAATTGCTATTTCGCTGTTGACGCGTGCTGTCAGGTGTGGGAATAAGTTCATGGTGTTTTTGAAGATTTTTAACACTCAAGAAATGAACTTGCAGCTAATTCCTTTGTGTGGTTTGATTTCCACTGCATTCGACTTCACTCTGCCGACGTTCTGGCTCTGTATGGATACCACTAATAGAATTTACGCTGCTAAGAATTCCAGCGCCCATTTTTCGACCTGTTCGACTTTGAATATGTGTCCTTCGGACATTGACTATCGGAAGTGGTAATCTGAAGGGGCAAGGTGAATATGGAGCGTGTGATAATTTTTTCGATCCCAGCTGCCGAATGCTTTAAGGTGCTGAAGCATATGCTTTGTTGTGCAACGGAATGACGTCATGCTTCTTTGATGCATACTTTTTCCGTCTGTCGCAAAACTTGTATCACATAAACTGCCTGCAGCGGAGGTCTGCAGCTGCAACGACTCATAACACACTACGCCATCTTGGTCCCATCATACAGAGAGGAGCATTTCTTGCCGCGAATATTTTCCTTTGGTATGGAGGTGGTTCCTTGTCGTGGCTCCACCCAGTGTTCTTTCCTTTTCGGATTGTTATACAGCGTCTACTTCTCGTCACTCGTAATGGTCTGCGGCAGGAACCTCGTTCTTCTCTGTTGAGACAGCAACTGCTTACAAATGATGACTCGTTCTTCGCGAATTTGGAGAGATGGTATGACACCCACTAGTTTTGAATCATACCAGTTATATAGAGGGAGATCTACCATCATACGGCGCAGATCGAGTGCTTGTGCGAATTCTGATCTAGCAGCTGAATTTCCTACAAGCAGTACGTGGAAATCTCCATCTTCAGTTTCCACGGTGCACCTTGAACGCGGTCTTTTGCTCACATTGAGGTCACAACTGCGGGTGTACCTGTACCACTTTGGGCAGATGCTTGCTGGTGTGAGCCCGTCGCCATAAGTGTTATGCAAAATTCTCTTTGCTTCTGTTGCTTGCTGTTTTATCCCTCGTTTAAACAGAAAAACCATGAGCGTATCCATTATGCATGACAAAATGGCAGTGAAACCAAGGGTTGAAAGAACCTTACTGACGGAATGTTTTTGACACGAACCGTATGTTCAGCTTTCGCGCCTACACAACGAGAAACAGAAAGTTTGTGCAAATAGCCCAGATTTTTGGAGGCTCAATTAATGAACGCACTTATTCTCACGCCTAGAAGGCCTACGATGGTTGATTCTGTGATGCACAAATGTTTTTGACGTTATTCTCCAGGCAGAGCAGTCCATTAACTACTTGCGTGGGATTTGCACTTTATTATCATTAGACAGTCATGGTATGTTAGCGAAATTCTGTTTAACATACGTAGCCATTATTGAAAACGGCGGAAATTTCGTGACCAGCCTTTAGCGTACACTTCGATTACTTTTACTCTAATTACAGGTAGGAGTCCTGGAAGCTCCTTTTTAAAATTACCTTTCCCAATGAACCTGATTTACGTTAAAGCGCTACTGTCATTGGCAGGACTATGAACTCGGTTCACCGCACCATCATAAACAATTCTAGCTGCTGTTGTTTCCGTCATCACTAACGCTGTGTGAATGAATAATTTAAGCACCAAAGCTGATTCGCAGGTAGTCTTGGGTACTCTCTGGGACTTCACATCAAGATAGAACTGCATGGTTTAAGAAATATTTCCTTTTACAACATATTCCTGTTAATCCGTATAATTTAAACAGTAAATAATAAACAAAAGGCCTGTTACGAAGTGTTAGCTAATTGAAAAGAAGTATTTCCTATGTAGTGAAACGGGGGAATATGCAAAATTAATTTTATTGTTAATATGAGCGCAGTTAAATATTACGATTATTTCAGTCTATGAATGAATGACCTATCACTTGCTTTGCCTGGAAACTACATCAGCAGTATAAATGCAGCGTGTAAGATGCTGCTATTTGGTTACCAATGACAGATGTGCTTGATGTTGCGGGTCTATTTGATTGTGTTTACAGGAAAAATAATCTGTATGTTAGCAGCCTTGTAATGTGACTCATGGACCGACTAATATATCGCATTTAGGCTGCTGCCAGAATCGATGTAATATTAACAGGCTATCGGAGTATACCCGTGCAATGCTTTCAAGTTGCTTCAAAGCAGGTAGAACGAAGCTCGATTCCAGTAAGATGGCGTGCCATACTGAGATGTTGCCTCGTATGGAAGTAAGCCTTCTCAACATCTTTTCTATCTTAGATAATCAACCTAAGCCCGCTTCGGAAATACTCAGGTAAATAGCATGTTTCCATATCTTAGACAATGGAAACTCGAAATACTTCGATAGGCTGCTACATCATTACAGTCTTTGACTGTATCCATAGATACTGCAGAAAGCATTCGATGAATCGTGGCGACCATCTAGTTAACCTTGGATTATAATCACAAATAAGCGTGACTGATTCATTGAAACAATGTACAGATTTATGAAGCAAATATCAGAAAACCGTCTTACACGACTAAACATTACGTCACAACATGGTGAACTATGTGGTTCTAATAACTGAAAGTCTGGAAAGGTATAAAAGCACCTAAACATGATCAGCAGATTAGCTGTTTTAACTGAAAGGTTCAGACAGGTAAGCGGTTGTCTCGTGCACCATGGAGCTCTGATAGCAACGATAATGCTTGCATTAATTAATTCCTATGCTATGTGGTCGCATTAACAAAATAGAAGAGGTGCAAAATTTTCAAGAAATCTGTAACAAAATCATAGTAGAGGTTGGTAGTTTAGAAACTTGAAGACTGAAAGGACGTTCTGAAAAGGGCTATTGTGAAGCCGCATTTTACTAGCTTGGGTAACGAATGGAAAGAAGTGGATGTTAGCGTCCCCAAATAAGTTAGACTTACGTTGCACCAATTAGACTATACGTTACTCTGACTATCATTTTCACCTTATTCTGACAAAACCCAAATACATTAGACTGGGTTTACGTAGCAAAAGCTTCTTTGGACAGCTGGCCACCGTCTACCACGTTTTTTTGTTCATTCTGTCATGCATTCAGGGTAGTCATCATCATGACTACCATGAATGCGTCCGGTCTGCTTGTAATGCAAACTAGTAATGACAGTATAAAGCGCTTTATGTTTAAATGGTATTCAGTAATCACTATTTGCATGCATTTTTTCAGTGCCGGTTTTCCATTGAGGTTAAGTAGTACGATTTATTTACTGTAAAGTGTACCTTATTTGCTGTTGTTGGAGAAACCTTTTACTGCATAGAACGCAACGCGCACAGGGTGACACAATGATTAACCTCTTTCTCTTGATCCTGAGGGACCCAGTATCGTAACCTCCTCGAGGTGTCCTGTGTTCATCTGTTCGCCACACTGATAAGAATGTTGCAGTCTTTAGAAACTATCACATCAAATGCAGTTATCCGACGACTTGTTTCGTATTTGCAAATTCTGTATTCATAACGTAGTCCTGTGAGAAGGAAGAAATGATTTTATTAATAACATGAATCATGTTAACCTAGAAAGCTGTTGGTACAATTTGCATATGTCGTTAACTTCTCAACGCTTAATATTATTAAGCAAGAGCAAAAACATTTCGCACTGATACGCTTTTTTGGTAAACCTTTACTCAGACGCTCTTTTGCCTCAGATTTTATTAATATGTTATTTATAACCAACGTCTCAATGTTCCTTATTATTACTTATGGAAATGACCAACTTGACCGCAGTAATCCACATTGACCAAAAGAATTTTCACTGAGCTCAAAAGAGATGAAAGGAGGGACACTTTTCACAGAACTGTTATTGAATATGTGTTGTTCGACAGTATGCGAGTCGAAAATTGTTCATTACACCAGTTCTCCATCGAATTGCTGCATGGAATGGTTTGAAAAGAACAAGTGTACGACTCTGAGTATAGGATTTTTTGTAACAAGTTTTTATGACATCCTGTGTTCAAATCTTAACAACTCTCGACCTAAAAATATGTAACGATTCAGTGAACGTGTTTCAAAATAAGGAAAGCCCAGATGTTGTACTGTGATGAGCAAGGTTTGAAGTCATTATGTTTGCTTTATTCCTACCTAATATACTATATGACCGGAAATGTTTTTATCACAATAATCAATCAATGCTGCCGTTGAATAACTAATGGAAATGCTAGTTGCTCATCAGCTATGCACTAAAAATTCCACAGACTCCTGTACTTGAAAAGCAAGTTATACAGATCATTAAAGACGAAGAGAAATTTTAATTCCAGTGCACATAATTTATGATCTGTTCGTTAATAGTTATACAACAGCATGTCAATCGCTCGAAGTGAACCAGCATGCTTCCAGCTTCAAGTTAAGTACAAAGAATTCACTTAGAAGAAGCTCAGCAAAATTCTGACCATGGCGGACAAATTGTGCCCGAGGAACACTTCAGCGCGGCAGTGGTCTTTCGCTTAGAGCTACCGTCTGGTTTGACGCAAACTGAAAAGTGCCCCTGCCAGTAGATCTTATGATTACCCATGATTTTTGAATTGAAATTATTTGTGCACGATCTACTGCTGCCGAGTTTTGGTTCTTCATTTCATTGAAAATTTCCACCACATTGGCCGTGAACGGCATAATGATTTCGTTGTTTCGACTTCGCCGTAGTACAACACATACAATGCCGCTGAGCCGGCTCATTACCTGAAAAAACAGTGAAAATGACTGTACTGATAGCATGATGTTTGCGTCGTTCCTAATCAGTTACAGCGCCTATGCAGGCAGGTCAAAAGCTTGTTTAGACCATTGCTGATATAAAGAATTGCTCCTACTAAGAGTATTAAAAAATGCAAACAGATTATGGTTTATTTATGTTAAGCGCAAATGGGGACATGTAGCGCTGCATACATCAGACAATAAGGCAGTATTTAAATTCCGTTTGTCTGATCATATTTCTAGAACGAGAGCATATTTTTCTCGTTGTAAAGCATAGCCGTTAGTCCTGAAAAATTTAATCGGTAGCATGCATATGCGATCTTTAGATTAGCAAAAATGGAATACCACAGTACTCACTGTGAAATTTCCTTTGTACACACGTTCCTCTATTTTCAGCTCTGCAACAGTTTCATACTTGGCTGGTACAACAATGGCGGAATCGACGCCCCAAACTATGGACTCAACCTGAGCCTGCTCCTGTCCTTTGTTAACGTGAATTTGATACTTAAAGCCTGCCTTGAATTCCAGAATTTCGCATGGCGTGTTCAACGTGAGTTCTGCTTCAGCACCCATGTCAAACCCTTGCTCTCGAAATACCAAGCAGACGGACTCAGTGGCGCGTTCAGCTTTGAACGAGTACGCCTTTGAAGTTGAACCGGATTGAGCCAGCTGGTAAAATATTTCTGAGCATTTACCTTACCTGCTCACGGTCGGTAGCGTTCTTGAAGAATGTTCTAAACAGCGTGTAGGGCTTCGTAGAAACATTGCCCCATTGGGTGAACTCAGGCTCAAGATGCTCAATGGTCAGCCGGTTGGTATTAACTTCAAAAATAAGATCACTTCTTTCTATTCCTCTGTAGTCGTTCCGTCCCTTGGAAAGATGCCTAATCTGGTCAAACATATGCCATGCGTAGTCCTCTATCACTTGTTGGACGTCCAAAATCTTGGGGGGTTGTGAGAGAAACGACTGCGTATCTTTGTTGCTTTTCATCATTTCTTCCTGTCAGCTTGCCCGCTTCCCAGTGAACTCAACTGATTGCATCGCATTAGTGCTATTGGGCTTTGCACAAGCAGAGGCTGCTGCAAAAGAAATCAATACGACTCTGTGAGTGGTTCTTTCCTGAAAATCACTTTCCTTCGTGGTTCGTGCTAGAATAATTTTTCATGCACATTTTATCGTAGCAACTGCTATTGGCAACTGCTCTTGGAATTTTTCTTTCAAAGATTCACTCATACAATTTATTTTACGGAACAAACCGCACCTTATAGATGTAGGTACAATTTTAAAAAATCGATTGCTGCGCAAGTGTAATCATGATACGCAAAGCTGTAATGAACGTCACTCGACTTCGCATTTTATCGGGACAGTTCACCTTCTTATCTGATTTATTTTACAGTACGTTAAATTGCTGAAATAAAAAACAAAATTAATCAACATTTCAACAGACGGAAATTCATTTTCTTTAAACATTGTTTAGTTGGATGAAATCAGAAGGACCAAAGTTCTGTAATTACAAGGCACTGCTGAACCAAACTATTGCTTTTGATCGCTTATGAAGGTGTCCAATTTGCGGTTGACAATGCGAACACGTCACTTGCACTGTACGGATGAGTATATGTCTGTTACTAAGAGTTTACTGCTTTCCTCTGTTCCAGTTTATCAGTACTAAGAACTAAACAACTGTTGGTTATCACATTTAATTTATACTTACATGCATCCTATTCATGCATGCACTACAAGAATAATCGTATGTGCATATGGATACACCTCGCTTTATGACGCTTCGTTTATATTGCGAAGTGGGGTCAGTTAAACTGTCTGCCGCAATTTCTCTCCTTTCATTCGTCTGCATGCATGTGCAGATAAGGGTTATTTTAATGTTCAGAGCTTTTGGAACGGATCTTGCTGTCCCTCCATTAGCAGTGATCAAACCAACGTGAAGCGATGAACTTTCTGCTGCGGTATAGCTGCAGAACCACCCACGTTTGAATGATCGTGATTCACGGAAACGCGGCTGCTTTCTGCGACATTTTTCTATTTATGCTGTTCTGCGTACAAGCTCGACGAAGATAAAATACGCATGTTCAGAACGGATTTGCAATATTGCGTAGACATAGTGGACAAAGCAGCAATAGGGACTGACATAAATTTTGAAAAAATTTTTCAATGGACGAAACGCAATTAAACAACGTTAAATTCCACAAAAAAGTGTTTCACGAAAGGAAGAAAAGCGAATTGGTGCGGCCAAGTTCATTGTTCCATTATTTAAGCAAATCGCCTTAACCTTCAGCAGACACCACCTGGACCATTCAGTCGCCATCGATACTGTCGCATGCCCCTCTATCGGCAAACATTTTACGACTCGGTGAAGGCTCAGATGATGATTAGCATTTTTCAGCAATAAGATTTTCAGGACTTTCGTCTGAGGGAGTTACCAGGGCATTTGCCGCTTTATCTTTTTATAACTCCTTTTACTTGTGCTTTCTCATGGAATCCTCTTGTCGTAGGCTGCAGTTGCGTTGACCAACCGTCAAACGACCTATCCAGTCTGTCCCAAGAAGTATGAGAGGAAACTGGCTCACATTTATCATTGAAAATTGCATATTGCACCTGCAAATCCAAAATTATAACAGGACGCTGCAAGGTTACAATTAGGAGCTGGAAGCCATAGTGCTGGGATACAAGATGCCAGACCGCCGACACTTGCTTTTATGGTTGATACTGTAACCGTTTTGCCTTCGCCTATTAGACGTCAGTTCCACACCGTCGATTGAAAAGTCTGACGCCGCTGGTTTACCATTTCACCAAACAATAGCTACTCTGCCCTTTCTCGTCTATCATGACAGTGATTCCAGACAACTGGAATGGGTACTATTAGTTGAACATCGCAATAAAGCAAGTTCTACAAATTTCTTGGTTTTCCAGCCTACCCAGATATGTACGGGTAATCGTAGTCGAACCAGCACGGTAACGTTGTCTGACCGACAGCGGCAGACAGTTTGCCGCGGCGAGTGATCCTGCACGTTTACCTTTTCATTTGAAAGTCTCTAAGCGATTAAGAAAATAAAATAAAATTGGTCTGTTTTTATGTTATACACTTTTATTGAGCGGAGAAAGGACCTGAGGTAGGTTAGTTAAAAACGTTGATTCGTTGTCAAATTTCCGCTGCAACTATTGCCTATAGAATAGAGGTCAAGTAGTGAAAATATAGAAGCGTAGGTATTATAGCACAAGTGTGATTAGTAACAGGGCGTTTCTCATAACTACCGTTCATATAGAAGGGTTCTGTATAAACGACAAGTGAAAATGGGTAAAACATAACAGCAAATAATCACTGAGAAATTCCGCAGCCATAAAAATAATTCTATACGGTCTAAATGCCATATCGTGGCGTTCATTCTCGGTTGACTATGGAAAATTCATCGGCTAATCTTGTCGTAACTCTTTTCGTCTGTTATTAAAAACTACGGAGCTTTCAGAACCAACCTCGTTCTGTAATGACACGCTGTACATCTGTGCCCATCAATGATCTGTGCATTATCTTAATAAGAGCAGAACCAATTCTCTTTTCATTTTACCGTCCGCAAAGGATGACATAGACGTTCTTCAAACGCAACCTGCTAATTAGGCGTTGCTTTGCTGACAACAAGGAATCCTTCTGCTAAACAGAAGTTTACTTCTTAGCTCAAGATCATTGGTGATCATCAGAAGAGGAGTCAACGCAAATAAGATAGTCATTAAACATATGCTTGCTTGTTACGGAAAAGGTAGATACCGTTTATTGCATACTTACACACAGTTGTAAATCCTCCGAGTTTTCGGTACGTAGCGCGCTCCGTTTTCAACGATGACAAATATGGGCTCTATGTGCGGTGATTGTTACGTAACTTTTGTTAACGGTAGGGGGTAGGTCAGGTTAGTTAAAAGTCAGGTTCAGTGGTATGAAGTATTTTCAAACGGTCTTAATTTCTTGATGTCTTGATTTCGCGTAGTTTCCGGTACAGTGGCCTCGAAAGTGTTTCTGTATCGTTATTGATTTCTTGTTGTCCTGGTTTTTCTCGGTTTCTCTATCGTAGACGTCTAAGGTGCTTTGGTATCGTCTCTGAAATTTAATCCCTTCCACCTCATGGAGGGTTGGCAGAGAATGGTTAACAAAAAAGGACGAAAAATAAAACTAAATTAACAGTGAAGAAACAATGAAATTCAGGACAAGTGGGAACGGAAAATCAGGAATGAAGAACAGCGACTGATGATGGGAATGGGAACTGGGGTTAACAATAAGAAGAGAAAACAAGAGCTCATTGAAGAAGGCAACATTTTGTAACCTTAATTAAATTGTTTCAAATATCACTAATTTGTACTCCTTTGTCCCGGTTTATGCTTGGGTTATGTTGTATGAAGAAGGCTTCTTTTATGCGCCTAAGGAACAAATATGACTCTTTGCATAGTACCCGTGTCTGTAGTGAGCCGGAACAACGCGTGGCGTGTTCGGCAACCGCTGACGCCGCTAACTCACGCTCCATGGCAATGAGAGGGGGAACCAGCCTGCCACGAAGCGTTCTGTTGCTGGAACTAGCATCTTCAAGCTCTTTTTTGGCACTGTTGTATCGCGTGAGGTGCCTCATATGTTGGAGGTATCTGTGAGCGAGGGTAAATCCTGTTCCTCCAATTTAAGTGGCTGAACAAGAGCATTTCACCTCGTAAACTACGCCTGAGTGCTCGTGCTGGAAGTGTAACTTTACCACTGCGGAGGAGGGAGCACAGGTTGGGTCCTCGTTTGTGGCACACTGAGAAATGTAGAGTTCTCCCTAATCTTTGAATCCTCTCGCTCAGTCCCTTCTACTAAGGGAGTAGGGTTCTTGGGCCGGTAAAGGCGTTTTTTTCAGGGGTCTGTGCAGGTTGGCTAGGGTTTGCTGTACGACTGAGTGCACCAGAGTTGACGGGTAACCATTTTCCTTTAACGTCTTATATACACGGTTTAACTCTGTTTTCAGAAATTCTGGTTCACATAAGTCAACAGCGCGTCTTGCTATACCTTGAATGGCTCTTCTCATAACTGTACGCGGGTAACGGTAGTAGAAATGCAGGTACCTATGCGAACGTGTTCGTTTCCTGCAGACACTTGTCTTAAGGCGTTCAGACGCCTTATTACTAGTGAGTCCAGGAAGGGGGGTTTACCGGAAACGTGAAAGATATGGTGTTACGGAATAATCCATTGAGAAAATTTAGAAAAGTTTCTTTCCTACCGGATTCTATGATCACAAAAATCTCATTGACATAGCGCTTGAAAAGGCGTGACAGAATGTTTTGGTCCACCTTAGAGAAAGCTTTATCTTCTAAATGTTCCATGAATACTTCTAAAGTTGAAAACGGAGCGCGCTACGCACAGAAAACTTACAATTGTGTGTAAATATACAATAAACGGTTTGTACCTTTTCCATAACAAATAAGCATATGAAATTTCACAAACGCCGTTACAAAGTCTTTCATTTTCGAGTCATTGAGCACGCAAAAGTAAACGATTTTATGCCAGGGAAAACAGGAGGAAGCAATTAGGCTTACAGCAGTCTAAACAAACTTTTCATAAGCAAGAAAGACTAAAGCAATTTTATGATTCACTGTAAAATCTTTTGCATGACAAGTTAAGTGAACGTTCACGAATTGGTTTTTTTCTGAGTAAATTCGAAAATAGCTTTAAAGGTTGATCGCAAGGGTCTCTTCTGTGGTGGCGATGAACAAAAGTGATATTTTTTGAAATTTAAATTTTGCAACTTATGCAACATTTGGTTTCCAATGAACACCTTTGGGAGGCAGATTTTAAAATGGGTTCATCTTGAGTATCATGTTGTCGCTTGTCCGAGAAACTGCCAAGGCGTAGTGCAATTTCAACTCCTTCCTTACCCATCCACGTGTATGTCCATAGAATACCGTATAGTTGCATACTGCTGCCAAGTAAACAATTATAAACTCTTAGATATTGGATTCTGTATGGGGAACGACAGAAAGCTAAGGGGACAAAGAAAGGTTGAAAGCTGTAGAACGATCAAACGAAAAGTATATGCTCTAGCATAAAGCGTATTCTGCAACTTTGCTTTCACTTGAAAAAAGTAAAAATAGCTTAAAATTGCTTTGGAAAACTCAGAAGACGCGATATGCATTGATACGAACTTGTTCGTTTTAGAGACCACTCTTTACCAAAGGATGTCTTCATCTCTATTTCATCGAAGTAATAAGAAAACATTTCAAAATTTTTGGCGTTTATGTCTTCAGGTATGCAGTGCTGCGCTGTATTGGAAATATGATATTTTCTGAACACTTATTCTCTCTCTGTTTGCTATCACATTATTACTAAGCCTGCGAATTCTATAAATACTGTAGTCCTGCTTAAGCTGATAGGCTTTTTGAACGTATTTGTGTAAGTGCTTCTGCAACATGTTCCTTTAGATGTGCTCATTTCATTTTAGTAGTGTAAAAAGATAAGCAGTATGCCTGTCAGCGGCGTCAGTTTTGGAGGAGTAGCAACAATAAAGCCATATGACAAGATGACGGAAGGCGTAAGTAAATGATCGTGTTTTCCACCTTGTGCTTAAAATGAAGCCGTAACTTATTGAACCAATATTTAAGTTAAATCGGTTCTTTCAATCCCGCAGAGCTATTTCAGACTACGTTGATTGCGTGCCAGTATGACGGGGGAGTTGTCGTCGGTACTGATACCCGTACGTCGAGCGGGTAAATTATTTTAGCTCCCTTGGAAATTTTTTACCCTTCTGCATAATAGGGCCCTTGTTGTATGCCGAACGAGTGACAAGATTACTCAAGTGAGCCGGTACATTGGTGTCCTACGATCAGGTTCTTCTGCAGATACGCAAGCAATAACCGACATTGTCAAGTATCATATAAACTTCTACGAGTCTGTGCGAGCTTGGAAAATTGCTTTACCCTAACCAACGCTTACGTAGAATGGAACGCGGCGAGCGGATAACCGTTCATGCAGCAGCGCAAATCTTTCGGGACATCAGTTACCGTTACAGGGACGACCTTACTGCTGGCTTAATTGTTTGCGGATGGGATCGTCAGAAGGGAGCGCAGGTTGGTTAAAAAGTTTCAGTGTTTTCGTAAAGTTTGTCACTGTTGAAGATTGGTTGGTTGGTAACAGGTCCAAGTTGTTTCTTCATCTCTGCTAACTTTATTTCTTTCTCCTCTGTCTTCATTTCCTCATCTCGTCTTCCGATTTTGTGCGCTGAAGACGGACGTGTCAGTTCCGAAAGCCACGCAGTTGTTGTTATTATTGTTATCAATAAATTGGTTTTCCTCCTTTTTACTGTAGGCAGTAGCATGAAAACAGGGGTTAACGTTAGCAGAGATGAAGAAAGCTTGTCACCTTTCTCGGTTCTAGTCATAGTTCATACTTAACCAGTTTTCTAAATTCGCGAGATATCGAAACGTCTTTACCTTTCAAAACGTGTGACTTCCAGGTCTCGCCTATCTTTTATAGATCTATTCCATTCCTATTGGCGGTATGATACTACAGCAGTCGTGGACTGTTGGTGGTTCAGGCAGTATGTACGTGTATGGCTATTTGGATAGCAATTACAAATCGGGCATGTCTCAAGAGGAATGCATTTCGTTCGTTAAAAAAGGTATGCTAGTTCAATACGATCTCTCGTTTAACGAAACTGTTTTAAGCAGTTGCACATGCTATTAACCGCGATGCAAGTAGTGGTGGTTGCATCCGTATAGCCGTAATCAATGGTTCAGGAATACAAAGACAAGTGTTTCTTGGCGACCAAGTACCTTCAATGCTGAGGCACTAAGCATACGTCTCTCACATATCAGTGGCTCATGAGGTCTGTGCAGCACTAACAAACCACTGTAGAGTTGTCTATGCCTAGTTTTCTTGAAGGTAAAAGCAATTGTGAGGCGCCACTTGTCTGTAAATAAATTGGATCGTTGAATTGAATTTGTCCTGCCTAAGTTGGTCCAAGTGAAGTCAGGAATGAATACCCATTAACTTACTATTGTTACACAGATCTATTATTGATGCATTAATAACTGAGTAGTTGCTTGATCTGTGTTTAGTAAAGATGAGAGAATGGAACCATGAATATTAATTATTCATTAGTCAACAGTCTTAAGGTTTATTCAGTATAGATATTCGACTTTGTCCAGCAAATATGGAACTGCATTTTACCCACATAAGTGTCATCTTATAATTTCTGTTATAGTTGAAATGTTTATATGCATTAACTCACAGTGATCAATGGTCAGCGTGATGTTAAGGGCCCTTAACATCACGCTGACGACGGGACAAGGTCAGTCCCGAAAGCTCCGATACATTGTTCGTGCCGATTAAAAGTTTTTACTCTTCTTCGCACCAACTACAGAAAACAGGAAAAAAGCCGTAAGTAACATCGTGGAATCACGTTTAATAGTAATAATAATCAATACGGGATGAGTGCGTTTCTGAAAGCTACGGCGAATAAAACGATTTTACAACGGTCCAAGTCATCAAAAAAGTAAAACGCCTCCGACGACCGTTGCTAAACATCTGTTATTTAAAAAAACAGAAGATTGCCTTAATAGTCATTATGCTGAAGTCGCAATAATGGCATTGCGTTTATCCGAAATGGTTAAGGCATGCGCTTGGGAAGATAACATCGGTGTATTGATAATAACAATGGCAGAATCATTTTCAACTGGCAAGTTTTAGGAGTGAAAGAATGGTCGCAATAGAAGTACGGCACGAATTGTTAATTCTCAAGAGAAACTGCGTACTGACATGCTAATGTTGAAATCGCCTTCATCGTGCAACACAGTGATTCTCAAGGGGGCACTTTTGAGCTAAGGGGACACATGCCCCACCTGAGCCATCGTATTGATGGACATACGAAGGTATGGTCCGCGGCTCAGGTATTGTGCGTACTGCGTAAGCTGAATGGCCGCTATGCGAAGCGGACTCCGCCCCTGCTGCCAGTTCAGCCAATCAGCGCTCGCGAAGTTGACCCATCATAACAACGTTGTGCGAAAACCCTTTCCCAAAATAAACTTGTGTACTTACATACTCGCCTCTGACTTTCGAAGCCGACCTACCTCTCCTCCGGTCCACCGATCCGGCCAATCAGAATAGGGGGCGCAAGCGCTCCGAAACTCTTACAGGGGGTGTTCGCGAGCCTGAGCTTGAGAAACACTGCGTTAGACCGTAGACGTTTGGCCACGATCGATCGCCAAAAAATCAAATCGGCGCCTTGGGTTCTCCAACCGACAGTAGAACGCCTGCGTCCAAACTGCTCTTGCGACGTCTGGTGGACGCTGGTGCGATAAAGGTTGAGAAACCATGGTTAGTACGGCAAATTTCCGGTTTTACGGAGAAAGTTCAGAGAAATTTGAAGCCTTCAGATGGTGCCTGTTCCGTCACCACAGTAAAATGAATGACGGGAATGCTGAATGAGATGATAACGAATATTTGGAAATGAGCAGGTGATCATCAGTTTAAGGTAAACCGTATAATAAATCAGTAAACCGACAAAAATGCCATGTCAAGGCAGAAAAATTCCAGTTGGTGTTCTTGGCAAATTCTGTTACCGAAAATAAATGTTCGTTAAAAGATTGTTCACCAAGAAAGTGCCGCCAAAAATTTGTCTCGAAAACCTGAATAGTCACGCAGTAATAGTCCCTTCGCTTTGCCTCCTCCTTTTGCTTTTAGCTTGTCTTTCGGTATGCTTACATCTTTCTTCAGTTGTTATGCCATCCATCAAGGTACGTCCAACGTCGTTTGTTTTGACCAGTATGTTGCGGCATCTGTCTTCCTGATAAAGGGAGTTGAAATAACTCCTTATGTCCTTCCCGTTATCACGATTGTAAATTAGAACATATTGGAAGTAGAAAACCTTTTTTATGTTGCTTGAAAGAAGATTCCTTGACAGGATAAAACAAATGGATGACGTGTTCAACAACCGCTGACGTATTGATAGCGTTATTCGTGATAGTCACTGGCTTAACAGTTTGTGGGCCAGTCGTAGCTGCACCCTCTAGTCGGTTTGTCGCATGTTGGAGGCAGTCACGGAAGGAACATGTGCATGGAATCGATGAATCCGTGAGTTGCCCGTCTCACGTATGTATGACGCTGAGCAATCACGTTTGATTTCGCCTACCATCACTAGCCAGTGTTCAAGTGGCAGAGGTGGTTGGTCGCTATTTTTTTCAGCCGTGAATGAAACCCACTCTGGAAGGAGACTGTTAACGTGTTGAAGGAAGGGATCCTTCTTACCGGCCATCATGATTGCGAAAGTGTCATCAACATGATGTTTGAAGCACCATGGTGTTCTCAAAGCATCGACGCTACTGAAAGCGTTTTCTTGGAAATACTCCGTGAAAGTTTCAGCAAGAATGAGAGGAGGTGTGGCCATTGGTGCTCCGTGATTTTATGAGAAGAAGCTGTCTTGGAATCGGAAAAATTAATAGTTTCGTTCTTTCATGCAAAAGGACGCGAATTAGACGTTGATAGTATGGAAAGCGTTAAGTTGTGTTCTCTACATGAGGGCACTACCAGTATTGAGCAGTTCTTACAAAACGTTGAGCATATGTCACAGGGATCCTTTGATATCGTAGCTCACCGTAACTTCGTCAGATGATATAATGCTCATTTGTTTTATTAGTACACCAGCCGCTCTTGCCGCCGCTACGCGGCGACATTCTCGACTGGTCTGTGCCAGACCTTCTTCGTAATAATGGCTTTTATGATTTCACTTGCAACTTTGCTTTGCGTGTACGGAACTCGAACGCATGAATTGGGAAGAGAGCGGGAGGGGAGTTGTTTAGTGCCAACAATCCGTCATGAATAATCCTTGTCCAACTGCAGGAGAGTCATTTAAAAGGCAGCAGTCTGTGGCCCTGATGATGTTAGCCCAGGAGTCGCTTACTGTGATGCCACTGTCCCTGTGAATGTTAGAATTGTATTTTATGCAGAATGCTTCCTCTATCTTCCTAATCATAAATTGACTCTACAGAGCACTCTCGCGTGCAGTTGGCCTGTACAATGCTCTGCGTGCTGTGCTACTGCTGACGTCTCAGTGGCCTGCTCCATTGCTTCATGTGGCTCTAGTGTTGGGGGCGTCCTCGTAATGTGTTGGAGTGTTCGAGCGATTGACTGCATTCCTGTACCGCGTTAAGGCCTTCATGCGCTCCTGGTACCTATGTGCTAACGTATTTCCCGCTTCCCCAATGTATGAGGATGAACATTTACATTTTATTTCGTAAACTACTCCAGGGCATTGGTCCAATGGTACTTTCTCTTTGTCATTACGAAGAATGGAACAGAGGTTCGGACATTGAAACCCAGCCTGCTTCCAATTCGTTTAATTTTTCCCCTAAGCCTGCGCAGTACGAGATGATAAGCCGAGGTCCTGAGGTCCGTGAGATTCGCCTCACGTACAACCATATCCTCTGCTTCTGGCTCACCTCGCAGCCTTTGCCAGGGTGACAGCGCAAACGCGCTAGTATTTACTCGTACCGATCCGCATACGGCATAAAGTCTACCTCCGCTGCGCTAGGACGCCAGCGGCAACGGACCGGTGCCCTAGAAATGGCAATTAGTCCCGTGTCACCGTGTAAAGGCAGCGAACACACAAAATTTCCCTTGTTTCATTATATATAGTATGGATGGGCGTATAAGCCCGCTGTTCTTCGCGTAGGGCGCCTTCCTGCTAAAGGCCTCGACGTGGTCATATGGTAGGAGCATGGGCTTGATGTCACGCTGTTTATGCTCGATAGTATAGGAGAAAAGGTCAAATGATTAGGTAGGAAAAAATTTCAGGGTATACTTCAAGAACTTGACACCCTTGAGATCCATCCGTATACGAACGATGAGATCATGGTTTCACTTGTAAAATTGGCTTAGACTGAGTGTTCTGTAATGAGCCGTATCACGAGAGGAAGGTGGGCATTCTGCAGCCTGAAATTCCATCGACCTGAACTTAGGCATACCGAAGCAACTCTTCCTTAAAGCGAGTTTTCCCGGCGGTTAAGTGTCACTGTAATCTGAGGCCGCACTAATAAGCACACTGTTCCCAACACACTAGTCCGTAGGGAGATCTCACCTTCTAACCTTTCTGAAAATCAAGCGGCCAGGAACATCTTTGGGCTGCAGAGTATTCTTTACAAGTTTTCCTAACCTACGATCATAGATTAGGTGTTACTAAGCGTAACTACCACTTGGACATCAGCCTATGGTTGTACAAGTACATACAATCAAATACGGTTGCTCAGCACCCTACATAAGTGAGATGGGCGACTCACTGATTCCGTGAGCATATGTATTCAATTACCTACTTCCAGAATGCTGGAAGCGGACTTCAGGTGCACTTTACGACTAACTACGGATGTCCGAAGACTTGACCCACCTATTGTCATGAATCCCGCTGTCAAAGATGTTCAACTGGAGAAGGTCATCAACACATTCTAGGCCGTGAGTGCAACTTTCTGCTATAGAAAGTAAAAGAAGTTTCTACATCCGAAATGTTCTGACTTGCAACGGCGATGAAGGGATGGAAGCTGGTGGCATTTGGACTCCCTCTATCATGAAGACACGATGCTCCATCGTGCCGACTCGTTAACATTCGCCCTTGGATCAACCTTGACGGATCGCATTACAACTGAAGAAAAAAGAGGTAAAGACGCCAGAAGGCGAGCTGAAAACAAAAGTAGACAATGAAACGGCCACTATTATATTGCGTGTTTGCGAGACAACATCTTTTGTGCCATTTTGTTAGTGAAGAATTCTTTGGCAAAAATTTGCTTTTAGTAGAACTAATCTGATGCCTACTGGAAATTTTCCTTAAGCTGTAACGTCGGTCGTAGCTGACAGCTTACAAATTTTGAAAATCTGGGTTGTTTTGACAGTTTCTTGGAAGTTCATAATATTTGCGTAGGGTAATACCGTTTATCTATGAACTTTTCTTCTTCTCCTTTTTATAACGGGTGATTATTGTTTCAGCTGTTTTACGGAAATTTCCATAAAACAGTTGAAAAGCGTTTATTTGAGTTTTTTAAAAAGAGTGCCTTCAGAAATGAGCTTTCGCCCTCAGGAGTGTTCGCACAATAGTAAAGAACCATTAAGTTTGCATTAAACCGATGGCCATTTGCTCACCTTAAAACATTCCTAATCACTTCACTCATCGTCCAGTCGTCTTTCAGTATACGTTGACGATAGAACAAGTATGACTTGGAAGCTTCCAACTTCTCTAAACGATCTTTTTTCTGCATGATGGGAAATTTACCGGCTTACATGGTGAAACTGTATGGGCTTCTTCCTATTCATCCTCGTACAATTGCTAAAATCATAGCTTTTTGTAATGGAATGCAAATTTTCGTAATGCACTAGCTGTTTCTGGTACAAAGCCGGTGGATATAGAAGAAGCTCAACCAGACGGAAGGGTCGCAGATGATTCTAACACAGGGCATAGTAGCTACCACTTACAGGGGGTCCAAAAAGTTCCCGGCCTAACATACTTCCAGAAGAGCTAGGGAAGCGAAACTTTATTATGATCAAATAT
>KN538396.1:209853-223432 GCA_000797535.1 Trichuris suis | reverse complement strand
CACCGTCTTTCCGGGAACTTTCCGAACATCCCTCGTATTTTCCGCGCTGCAGGCACGTTGTCCGACATTGCTTTTTTACCTGTGACTATCAAAGGGAGTGGCTCATCTAATAGTAGGAAAGCAGAAATAATCCTCAAAACAAACGAAATTTAAGAACAGTGTTGGGACCAAAAAGTTGAATGGCAAACAACACGAAAAAGCTAACGTCGTAACTTAAATGTCGAATTACTCCGTGTACCAAATCACCTAACTGCTATGACATAACACAAATACGTTACCGTTGGGCACTCTGCACAAAACGAGATGCTGAGTGTCCTTATAGCAATCTCTACACTAAACTGCGAACAAACAAAAACCGTGCCCACAATGCAGTTTTGTGGTGTAAGACAGTTTCACGTACATCGCATTCAAAAGCAGCAGCCCAACTGTGACGTACTGTAAGGAGCGAAGGTAAAACGGTACAGTTTTGTAAACCGAAAATCTGACGGACTTTCAGAACTATTACTGTGCTCTCGCTGGGGAAACATTACTCTAAAACCTCAGTTGCTATTAATTGTAGAGACGGTGAAAATCTCCGCCATTTACAATGAAAGCAATTCATTGGACTCAAATTGCTAATTGAATTTCTTCACTGTTCCATGACCGCGCAAGTCAACAAGCGTTTAATCAGTTAAATAAAAACTCTTGTAACATCAGCAATAGTCTCAACAAGCAGCTGCAGTTCCAAACTATTATTGGCTACTGGACAACATCATTTTACAATTAAAAGCCAACTGGCAAGTACGGCGATTCTAAGATTAAAGTAAATGGGAAATTCTTCCAATTTAGGTTAGACCTTGCTCCAAGAGGCAACTGCACTTCAGCCGCGGAAAACTATTCGAACCATTTCGCGCCATCACACGGCTAGCTTAACTTTAAACTTCGAAACAATGATTATAGAACTAATCGACAGCCCTTCAAAATTCGCTACCGATGATTCTACATCTTCTAACAATGCAAGTAAATGCTACATGCTGAGTAAACTTTTCTATATTTTCCATGACCTACCACTAACCAGCTGCGGTGAAACGAAACGTAAACTGACACTGAGGTGTCCGTTGCAAATAGAAATGGTTTAAGAAAATGTTTGAAGCAAAACTGAGAAAGCACAAGCTTACATGAGATTATGGAGTTTTTGCAGGAGAAGTTCACATGCTATACATGTACGTGCTTTGGGACAAAGCGCCGATTATTTACTTTACAAGCTATGTTTGGATTATCGCTCAAGGAAGCGTCGTATAATTCAACCGATGCCGCCTTCACCAGTTTACATTTTTGACGTAATCCACTAGGAAGAACAAAGTGTTTTCCAAACGTGATAGCTAATTGCGCATGTTAACATTAAGTGCCACACGGTAGGCTGTGAGCTTGAAATTTTCGCACCTGTTTCATACTGAGATCTGCCTAGTAAGTAAACATCAAATGTCTGTCCAAAGAGAAAAAACAATGAAGCTTCTGCCGGTCACAAATTACGTCCGTTAAGAAAAAAAGCGAAGAATTCGTATTTAAGGGAAAGCTGTTTTTGCGATCATCTATCAGTTGCAATATTCACAACGATAGCTACAAAAAAATAAGAGTACATCACAAAGCGTTCAAATAAAGCGCAGTTGGTGCCTCCCATTTCTTCTTGAGGATAGCTAACCCACTAAGCATACGAACTGCAATGAAATTGAAGGAAAGTGCAGAACTTATTAAGATGTCAATAAATAACTGCCACGTAAAAAGATACATCATTGATGAAAGGACTTCTTGATACCAAAGCCTTCAAGAAAAGAAAACCAATCATGCTGACCTGCTGATTTATTGTCCCCTAAAAACGGAACTGCCGTTTACTCTATTAATACGATTGGCTATTCGCTCCCGTTCCGAATGAGTGAAGAACACTACAATTAGTAGTTGCGAATGCGATCAACAGTGACACCCCATCTATGAGAACAGTGTCGCAGAAAACGACAAACCTGGAGCTATTTGAAAACGCGAAAACGGAGTCTTTGAAACAACTGGTAAACCTTAGCCTAAATTCGATTACGAATGTAACCCATTTCTTGAATAGTAAGATTTTCACTCGCCTAAAAGTGAAAGATATAACATGAAAAACCGTAAGCCCTTATAGAACTGAAATTTAGCTTCTCCACGTAACAATAGAACCTCCGGGCGCTCGATTGAAAGCAAAGGGCAAGCGCTGGCGACAGCGTACATTAATCCGACTTGCAAAGTTGTTCACCTGTCGCTCGTGCGAAAAATGAAAGTATACAATGCAGCACAAGTTTTTCTTACGTTCAGCTTTCTACGAAACAACTCTGGGTAATTTCAACTGCACGAATGCTACCTTAATTCCCGTCGGAATTATTCACTATGTAATAACACAACGGAAAAAGTGGATGGTCGCTGTAGTAGTAAAATCGTGAGAATGCATAAAGCATTGCTATCCTGCCTACCCTAAACGCTGAAGATGGTACAAATTATCCAGAAAGCTGCATTGTTGCATGGTTATTAAACACACTGCACTCTGCCAACAAACCGCCTCCCTGGTAACTTAGTTATACGTTTACAAATTTTCGATTAAGGACGCGATGGGTTTAAGATCTAAAACCTTCCAAAACGAGCAGCCAATTACCAACAGAAAAATAATGCATATCTTAAACGAATACTGAGTACGTAGCAAGAATGCATCTGCAGCTTTCATGAGACTGCAGTAAAAACTTCAACACAATATTATCGAGGTCATCTTTCGTTTATACTTGAAGAAAGGCTTTTTGATGCTTGCAAAGATAAGGCAGAACCCAAAATTAAGATTAATTACGCAGAAATGCAGGAAAGGTAAACCTCAGTTAAACTGGGGCCAAATTTCACAAAAATCGCGCCAAAAGTAAAATGCCCACAATGTTGTTTCTACCCTCCTACTTTCGGAAGCAAAACGGTTAACAGGATGACTTTATTCGAAAACTACGCTTTGCAAAGTGTCATGAAAATGGGAGCGGCTGCCGAGAAAAGCGATAACTGTTTGAAGCACGTGGCTACTCTGTAAAATACCAGCAGCTGCTACCTTAATAAGCGTACCACTGGTTACAGGGTCAGAACTGCTGGTCAAAAGCAGAGGCGTCAACCACCTGAACGAAATCGTCATTGACGGTTTTGACGCGTTGCGTCCTAGCAGCCATATTTCTTCTGACTAACTTGACTTTTAAAACAGTTCAACAATAGACGTCAGCTAACCAATGATACGCATCGGTTCAAAGCGTGAATTTCAATTACGCCTAAAGCCGGGAAAGCCTGCTATTAATCATTTCTTTACGGAAACAAAGCATAAAACTCGAACGTGTTGGCATGCGTAACGGAGAACAACTACCTACGAAAGAAGTTACTAAGGAAAAGGCAACAATTTGAAATGCCGATAACATTACATAGGCAGGCCCAGATTCGGTGGAAAAAAATAGGGTCAAAATGATTTGAAAAGGAAAATACAAACTGCGCCATTTACGCGGTGACTTGAATGGCAAAACCAAGTAACCACTCGACTCACCTATTTTTGGTTGAAATGCTAACGGATTGCGCTCAAGGCACGATTTGATCGCCTTGCTACGGTCCATTTCATTTGTAAGGTTGTTCAAACAATTTGTGCAATGGCAGCCATTGCAGAACTCCCCATTGGCAAAGCAATCACAATACCTGCGGCCAATTGACAAATAAAAACACGCATGCACGCACGTAAATCATATGCTTACAGTTTTAGGCACTGCGATTTTGTGCAGTTGCAGGGACGACGGCTGTTCATCAGCTGTCGCCTACAAAAGCCACACCGTGTCAACGTGTGACGGCGAAAAAATTCCAAGACAATACATACTTCTTCACGGCTGCGCCATCCTTCATTACTGACATAGCGTCCGGCGTGGAAAAGTAGACCAACTTTCCCTCCGAACCATGGTGATTCTGAAAGAAACGTAATAAACACTTGCACGGCGGGAAATTCGAAAAAAAGGTCTAGTACGCTAGCAATGTGCGAAGGTGTCGACGGAGAAACTGTAAAGTTGCCTAGAATGTGACGAACTGATTGAGCAGGCGAGGGGTAGGTAACTTTTGAATGGAAACCTGATAAAGCGTTAGCTGCGCTGCTTGGCACGACGTAGATATTGCTACCGCTTTTGGGCACGATGAATCGACTGTCGGGAGACAATTTTCGCTTCACACCGGTGCTCAGGAATTGCTTCGCCTCCGCTTTGACTATCAACCTTTGGCCGGTTGTCGGCAGTGATCCAGCGCCGCCGAAGACGTGTCTAGACATTTCATTCACCTTTACATGGCCACCAGAGCTGAATGGGTCATTTCTCGACGGAGAAACAACGGCTGATGAGCCACTCCTAACGACGACCACCCGCGCCGCTGACGGGCGATTACCGTACAGAGAAGGCTTGGATAATAGCCGATTCCCGTGAGACGAAAAGCTCAGTCGCACTTTAGGGACCGTCGCTTTGCTTCTGTCGGCATTTAAGGAGACTGTTGCTTCCTGTGCTCTCGATGTGGTTGTCGACGGAAACGCCTCCCGTAACGATGAACTAATGGGCCCATTGGGCATGACGGCACGATCAACGATTCCAGGGCGAACTGATTTGGGTGTTGAACCTTTGCCTGAGTCCATGTGGGAGGAGTTAAGCTTAAAAAGCGGCTGCGAACCGGCGGGACTGACAGTTGACGTTTTGGAGGACAAATTTCCCGCCGACGCATTGCGCCCAGATTGAGCGCCAACCAGCTGATTGCACTTCGTGTAAAGGCTACGAACGATGGGCCCTTTAGTCGCAGAAGTGCCCGTTTCGCTGGTAGATCGCTGTTCGAGACCGACCGGCGATACGTATACACTTCGGCCGTCCGTGGTTCGCAACATAAACGTGTGGTGCGATCGTTTCGCCGTTGAAGCGGGTCTGCTCAACGCTTGCAGCTTCACTGGACCATCGGCACTGGTCACAACGCACCTGAGCGGCTGACCACTAGGTGCTGGCGAGACCGCTGCAGCAGCAATCGAGCCATTAGCCACAATTGAACGACCACCTGAAACTGCGTCGGCAGAGTGTCCAGAATCGACGGAGCTATTCATTGATTCCAGGCTCAAACGAAGTGATACGTAGAACGCGCCCAGCGATCAAGCTTTTTTCAATCAAGACAGGACAAGAAAGCGTGAAAATCTCAACAAATATGACCTCCAATTCACAAAACATCAAAACAGCGCCTGACGTACCATGCTGAGCTGATGCGCAAGTACGGATACGGTATGTCCGCCTGTGCTTGGAATTTCTATGCACAATGACTACCGACTGGCCATGGAACTATTAGCGAACATTTTTTGACCTATTTTAATAAGAGTTGTCATCATGGAGACAAGGCCTTCTGGAACAAGTATTATTTGAAAGAATATAAATTTGCTCTTCATAAACGAATGGCCTCATACAGCATGGGGAACTCTGCCGATATTAAAGTAATTGTTTTAATCAAGTGTTGAACCATTTCTGGCTCTGGTAAGGAAGGAAATTTTTGAAGCCGAGTGTTCACGAGCAAGCATACCGTAAAAGTATACTCAAGTATTAATGTCAAACCAGCTTCTGTACAATGGAAACAAGTGTTGAGGCTGCTTGAAGTTAATTTGACAGCCGCTCAGCTACGAGCAGTAGTATTTTTTGGATTTTGAGTCTACGCTGGTTCATGTGGCTCGCAGGGGCTTCTTTTACTACGCCAAGGTTCCAATTAAAGCATAATCAATTGAATGACGATTGAAGATGCAGGAGATCAAAAGAGCTGCAGAGTTGTTGCTTAGACATTTACAAAACGAGTGGCCAGTCAGTCTGTCAAGTCAGCTAGAAAATTCGCTTCAACTCCAATAAATAGGAAGACTGCTGGTGTTGCGCTCAAAAAATCAAGAAGTAGTCTATCAGAAATCAGGTAATCGCCTGCCTTCAAGAAGGAGGGTATGGTAACTGCAACTTGTTGACCTTGGCTGATCTGTATTCAGGGAACGTGTTGGCAGGGGTCAAGGTCGGCTGCGGGCATCTAATTGTTTACACCAAATTTATTGAATACCAACAAAAGAAGACAAAACAGTTACTCGAAATTTTGTTGCTTCTTTCCCTCATCGTTCATTGGAACTTGCTGCAACCCTGCTTAGCCGAAACAATGCTCAACCGTTTGACGTGCATAGTTCAAGCATTCTGTTCTCTCCGTTGCTGCTAAGCTCTAATCTCCAATCGAATGGCATGACGATTCTCCAGTAACGCTACTGAGTGACGGAGCTTAAGCTGTCTATGACCAGCATTGCCAAAAGTAAGAAATGCACTTTAATCCTCCCAGCCGTAGTCCGCGTGAACAGTAAATTACCAAAATTAGTTTCTAAGCGTTTAAGTAAGATAATCTTAAAAGGGTAGCCTTGCTGGATTTACATTTCGTTGACTTTTCCCGAAATAGTGAATCTCTGGTTAACATTCGCAGGTACGCTTTACAAGAAATCCAAAACTGTGTTGATAAATTGCATGTGTAGAAAAAATGCTTAAGGTAACACTGCTAACTATCGTTGACTGAAAGGCGATGGCTGTTTACAAGATACCACATATGGTAAAGTTGTGAAGAAGGGAGCGCAAAACCTTGCAGCCATTCAGAAGAAGATGTGCGGCGATTCAAGCTTTGCTGCGATTCCACGTTGATATCGCCCTCGGAATGCAGGGACATAAATGTTGAACGCAGAGACGCATTGCATTAAGTCGACTTTTTCCCCAAAAGTTAAAGTGCATTAAAGTTTCTGATTGGAACCGTATCGCAAAGTAGACAAACGCAGAGCGCAGTCCCAAAGTTAAAGCATGTTCGAACCCACTGGTCCAAGTATGGCAAAACACTCTTCAAGACTAACCTTTGCGATGAAGGATCTCATTCGTTCTTGCAGAAGTGCCTAGTTGCTTAAGAAGTCTCCTTTTGCCAAATGGAAACACGGATTCTATGCTCCTGGAAGGGGTCAAGCAACTTGTATCCCAGGTTACGAGAAAACAGTTCACCAAATCCTTGTTGCTAACGACAGTGCAATTTTCAGCATATACGAAAAATCTCATAGCAATGGCAGCAACGCAATAGGAATAAGAATTGATGCCGATGCATCCGCTTTCGTTGCCATCCAAAATGTCGACAGAAAATTGATTAGGTCGGTGTATTTTCAGCGGTGTGGAGAAACGAGAAGCGAAGGAGGCAAGAAGATGACTGTGCACATAAGATCTACTAGTTGGGCTCTTTCCCGGCAAACAACGCCACTTAATCCTATCGTTTTCAATATTGAGCGTGCTACCCATGATTTTCATAACTGTTATGAAAAATTGAACATTGATCACTTGTAACGGCCTCGAAGCAATTCAGTGCAGTTGCAGAAGTACAGGTTTGAGATCATTTATTTCGCATAGCTAAAGTGTGAAGCAAAATTTTCGCGCAGCTTTCAGGGTTCACCTGCCCCCGTCATCAGCACGATCATGAAAGGAAAGATCGGTGAAACCAGTGGCATTTTAAAGGAAAATAACTCGGTCGATTACGTGAGAAATAGCCCATGTCGATACTTCAAGCACGGTCTGGGAGAAGAGAAGACAATGTCACAGGTCAAGGCTTGTCTTAGAGTGTAGGCAAAGTCGGTAGATTGTCGGCATGGCAGGGAATATCTGCACATACGCCCCGTGAAACGCGTAGAAATATTGAACATTGATCACTTGACAATTGATTTAACTATTACAAAAAGCGCTACCCCGTCAACGAGGAAACTATTTCGCACAGGATTAAGGGAATTCCATAGACAAGAAAAACAGCCGAAGATATTATCTTCCAAAGATTAACAACCCTGGCACTTTGTCACGCAACAGCAAGTTAACCTTTTAATAGCTGAGTGACACCAATTCCAGTTCCGCTGAAGTTTTTTTTGACATTTACTTGTGGCGCTTAGTGGGCAGCTGCATGCGCGCTGTTGCAACTGCGATTCTCGTACGCGACCACGAATGAGTATTACCCCTGTTACAGACAAAGCGTTCTAAACTCTAAACAGCTTGAATGATGGATGTTTGGTAACGGGATGGTTGGCTTTCATTTTTGATCTTTCACGGCTTTTCCCGTTCTGTGTTTGTAGACAATACCTGTAACTACACAAAGCAAATGCTCAACCAGTGAGTGGACGAGCGATTTTTATTAGGCAAAACGGTATTGTATTAACGTGTATCGTATCGTAGCTTTCGGAACGCTCCTTGTTCCGTCGTCAGCGAGTAAGGGGAGACGTTCCCCTTTCAGCTTGGACTCTCGCGTTTGTTTTGTAATTACAAGCTTAGCGAACGTCTTCAACTGGACCCAAGCTATTTCGGTATGCATGTAATGGGAAAAGACTTCATGGTAACATCGGCAATGCTGCAAAACAGTTGAATTTAACGTTTCACTACCCTACTCACTTTCGTTCTTTGGTACAGACTACGTTGTCCTGAACACTCTAATAAAGGAGAAGCGTCACAAGCTTGGAAGGGCTTAATTTGAACTTTGCACTCCACGTTGCTTTTATTATGATAACTGTTGAAATAAAAAGCGTTCACGGCGCAAGAGTTTTAGGAGGTTGCAAGCTGACAAAGTTCAGCAGGAAATCATAACGTCGAATTGTTTTTAAGCAGCTGACGTATGTTTTCAATTTACTACGCCATCATACGCGGACTAAATCGTAACTAGCTGGCCCTTCTTCTCTTCAGACCGGAAGAGAACAACAGTTTGGGTTGAGCATAATAGTTGCCGCCTGCCGTTGAATTCGAGTTCTCATGACTAAAGGAGGATAGCAAATTAAAGAAAATCTAATTAAGTAAACAAGGGCACAAAGAATAGTGAATGATATCTTTAATCAGAGAATGCTAAATAGTTTGGCTTTTGCCGGTCAGGATGCTTACTAGTGAGGCATGAACGCTTCTCGATTTGCGCTTATGTTCTCTTCATGTTAGCTAATTCCAGAATACCTCATTGTTTGCACGAAATACTTTATTTTTATTGATCGTGGACATTGTTTGCCATTACAGAACAAATGGGCAGCCATTTGATGGATGGGCAGCAAAACCGAGAACATTGGCCTCACATGCTTTGGTGAATAGAACTTTCCGGACCAGCGTATTGTGTTATCAGAGTTTGTAGGACAAAAGGCTACCGTTAAATGTCATTTATTTATTGGTTGAGCGTTTGTGTTTTAATCGTAGGCACAGCTCGAAACTAACTGAAAGAAAACGTTTATGACAAGGAATAAGACTACAAAGGCGTTGCGAACACAGCGTCTTTTGTAACCGGGTGTACGCTTTCACGTGGACTCCGTTGTTGAACAGTTATTCATTGGAACAGGTCCGAAGCTTTCGGGACATAGTCCTGCTGACGACTGGATTAGCTATATCCCGAGATCTTCAGACGTGTCCCAATAAACAATTGTTCAAGAATTCGTAACAAAGTTATCCACACAAAGAGTAATTATTAAGCAACAGACATTCAAAAGAATTGCGCTATAACGTTAATCAGGTCAAGTTTACGCGGCTTGCGTTCGCCTACCAAAAGGAGCAATAGTATTTATGAGTAAGTTCAGTTAAAGCAGAAGAAAAGCATTGATCGTAAACTTGCAGGCCAATGTTCTTACTTTCTTGCTATTGCACAAACGCACCTTATAATTTGCTAGAGCGATTTTCGTTTGGTCGGATAAGTTTGCTCTGTTCTCTCGTCCAGAAAAGTTACAACAATGGCCGAAGTAACGGTCGTATCGGAAACGGCAACAGACGAACTGATCGTGAAGCCTCTGTAATGGCGTAGATTGAACTGTTCTTCTTTGTAAGTCGACAGCTTTGCAGGGGCGGTGGGCAAGAAGTTGGTCGATCATGTATCCTGCTTTCCTTCAAGGAGAAGAATATACTTGTACGTATATAAGTCAAAAGAGTCTGTGCTTGTTTGAAGTTTCGTCGTTTACGTGTAGTTGGATTGCGGGATACATCCAGGTATGACAGGAGTAGATGCGCTGCCATTCGTCGACCTGATTGATTGTGAGCGAATCGATCTACTGCTGATCACTCAGTAAGCATGTTTTTAAGAAATTTGCTTCGTTTCGTGCCGAATTACCTAATGGTTGCTGCTTAGTTTTCACTTGGACCATTGTGGTGCCTTGCCGTGGTTTCTTGAAAAGACTAGCTTCCGTGGTCGGTGCTTCATGACGCATGCGACTAAAGCGATATATCGCATGATCTTGTCTGACTATATTAAAGTCAGGTATGTTTCATATTTGAAAATGATTCGCTTCCTCGGCATAATAGCTTTTCTAAGCAATATCGGCGCTGATCACATGCTGTATTCGGAAAATGAGTTGGAAAAAAGTATGGACAAGATTGAGGTGATCGATTTTCGTGAGGCAAGTTCTCGTGGAGCACTTTATTTTTAGTATCTTGTACTTTTTTTAGCAAAAGGAAGTTAATGGTATAAAGTTTTGGTGCTACGTTGCGGGTCATGTTCTCGGTGCATGCATGTTCATGATAGAAATTGCTGGCGTAAAGGTAACTGCAACCACCGGTTATCCTGTCTGATCATTGTCAGCTTGTAGGTGCTTTATACTGGTGACTTTTCTCGCCTTGAAGATCGTCATCTTTGCGCGGCAGACATGCCAAACATTAGACCTGATGCCCTTATTCTGGTTTGTATTTCCTCTCTGAAGCTCTAATTTATTTGTTTAATTAGAGGTCGTATGAACTTCCCAATGATTGTTTTGTTATCTACCTTTTTCATCTTCCACCTTATTTTCGGTGCCTTAAATTGGAAATTTCGAATTGTTCTTTCTGTGTCTGTTTATAAATGTTTTGTGTGCTAGGAGTCGACCTACGGAACGCAGATCCACGAAAATCGTGATATTCGTGAAAATCGCTTTACGTCAGTCGTCCGTGGGATAGTAACTCGCGGTGGCCGTTGCCTTATACCGGTTTTTGCGCTTGGTCGAGCTCAGGAGTTGTTGCTCATTCTTGGTAAGAGCTACATGCCAAATCAATGCTCACGGTAGTCATTTGAGATGAATATTGGTCCAAATGTGAGGAGCTGAGGGACATCCCAATTTACTATGCCAGTTCCTTGGCTAGAAAATGCATGAGCGTTTATCAAACGTTCGTAAGCGGGATGAACAGCAGCATACAGAAGCAAATTGCTGTTCGCAATCCATTCAATTTTAAACACGTAAAGTATTTGCGCTCCATAGATTACTTCGAAGATATTGGTCCTTGCGTTGTGCTTGCCACTCCTGGTATGCTTCAGGTTAGTAATAACTTTGACTGTTTAATTGTTGCTTCATTGTTTGTTTCTGTGTAGAGCGGCCTTAGTAGAGAGCTATTTGAGTCCTGGTGCTCTGAGCCGAAAAATGGGTGCATAATCGCTGGTTACTGCGTTGAGGGGACGCTGGCCAAGCACATTTTGACAGAACCGGATGAAATAGCTGCTCTGAATGGCCATAGGCTTTCCGTTCGCATGCAGATTGCGTATATAAGCTTTTCTGCGCATACTGATTACAATCAGACATCTGACTTTATTCGACAACTGAAGCCACCGAACGCAATTTTTGTTCATGGCGAAGCGTCCGAAATGTTGCGGCTTCGACTGGCAATCAGTAGGGAGTATGAGGGTCCCAACGGCAATGAAATTCAGACATTCACCCCGCGCAATACAGAAGAAGTTAAATTGTATTTTCGCGGGGAGAAAACCGCCAAGGTTTATCCAGTACTTCGTCGTAGAATTAGCGCGTAATTTAGTGTTGCTGTTAAGATGGTCGGTCGCCTAGCTCAGAAGACGCCCAGCGATGGCCAGATTATTTCAGGTATTCTCGTCAAGCGGAACTTCAACTGTCATCTTATGGTTCCGGAGGATTTGCCAGGTGAACTTGTTGCTTCGTTACCTCAAAATAATTTATCTTTCGGTTCAGCTTACACTGACCTAACAACCAATTCGTTTATGCAACAGATGCACCTTACATTCGATGGCGAGATGTCTGTACTTAATCATTATGTCAGAGATTTAGCCTGCGGCTCCGTGAAGATCATTGATAAGGGTGAAGCGGGTAAACAGTCCTTTTTAGTGTATGATTCCATCACGGTTCACGTTAACTTGCCAAAAGTCACTTTGGAGGTAGTTGTTCGTTTGAACATGCTATTGCAGGAAGAGCGAAAGCTTCTTATTGCTTTAGTGGGAATCGAACCCAGTCAACGACATGTATGCGCAGGCTCTAATGTCGTCGGTGATGGAGTCAAACTTAAATCCAATTTCTGTGGCGGGTAGGCATTGCAGCATAACATTTCCAGACAGTGCAGTCACATCCACCTTTTTTGACAACCAGACGTACCCATGGATGCAAAGTTCGATACTGCGCAAAGTCGCGAATGGCTAATCGAAATGTTGGGTGACTTTTTTGACACGGACGCTCCAGCGACAGAAAAGCCCGAAGGAGGTTTAATGTTGCTTACCGTCAATGGTCAGTCAGTTCGCATTGATCCAAACAATCTGGTAAGCGGTAAACCAGATTTGATTCTCTTCGCACTATAAGCAAAACTTAAATTAAGACTATTTCTTGTGAGGATGAAAGCGTGCGAAATCGTCTGAGCACGGTCATGGATCGTTTAAGGCGCATTAGGTATTCTTGTGTTGCTTCTCGATCACCGTCGTGCAAAATGGAAGTGGACGACAAGTGATGGCATAGTGAAAGATGTCCAGCAATTTCATTGGTTCTACAGTGACTAAAAAGCAGCTGCTGTCAGTTCATCGCTTCGAGTTGTGACGAAGTCCATTCTGTTTCATTGTTGCAAGATTTACATGATTTCACACGACCGTTCCTACTTTTCAGTGTCTTCTGTTTGATTGTTGGTTATTTTAGGTTGCTTTACGTAAAGCAGCACCCATGTCGTTGTCCATACTTTTGACATTGTATCTTATTCTACTGTTGAAATTACCCATTATTGTTGCTGATTGTTGTATGTGATGGCTGCGTAGTGTTTAAGACACCTGTTTTCACCGTTGAGCTCGCGCATTTCGTGTAGTTTATCTAATGTATGCTTTTTTTTATGCAAAAATTGCTATTTTTGGGAAGAAACGTCGTTTTGGTGTCAAACTCTGTTTAGTTGGCCTACTAAGTCAATACGTTTCTAGTGCGTTGAAACGTTCACGCTGACTGGAAAAGAATGAATCTGGATTCTGTCCTTATTGCAGAGAATTAGTTGCTATGGCAAACGTAAAGAAAACGTTTTTGTTTAACTTGAAATATTGATAGAATTGTTGACGATTACGTTTAGACATGGGGGATTGTTCTGTGCGCCCAGTACGATGTTCATCTATGTTAGATACGTGAAACTATATCGTTTAGCCTGGCACGGCAGTACGTAATTTTTGTTCTCTTACACTACATGGAGTATGCACTGTCTATCGTTCCTGCAAATGACGATACAATTTCGTTCAAAGCAAAAACGCATTGTAGCGGATACCGTCACAGTACCAACCGAACCAACTGATATCTATT
>KN538396.1:138750-182788 GCA_000797535.1 Trichuris suis | reverse complement strand
TAAAACGCGGTCAGTGTTTGGTCTCTGCAGAAGAAAACACAGAGAGACTTTCCCATGCGCCCACGCTTTCCAGCCGACAAAATCGCGTATGAGCGAAAAGAGAATCGCGTTATGTGGGAAAGTGCTACGATTTCAAAATCGCGTAGGAGCGAAAACGCGTTATACCAGAACTACCTGTATGTCAGATTAATGTAACAGTTGGTACTTTAACGTTCTTAACACAAACTATTTAATTTAGGCCTTGTTAAAAATGAAACTACAACATATGTTTTACGTCACCCTTTGATCGAACGTTATATTGCTCAGCTGACAATGTAACTGCTACCCCATACCTTTAACGTAGATTACGTGTCATATAACCGCATAAAAACTTGTGATTAAGCTTAAAGGATATGTGGGGATTGCATCCGTACTGCTGGTATAAGAAATTTTTAAATTTTCTAAAACAGTTTTCCGCAACATAGGATCCTCTCATGTAGATGGAACACTGAGCGTCTATTCCATTATTATAGCTATCACAGCTGCTTTAAGCGATTAATCCATAGCTTTCGCTGGAATTCATGTTTTTAAACAGCTTCAATGTCTAACTCGGACGGACTTCTTTTGTTTTTCAGGATGACGCATCTGTGAACACACTTTTTCTTAACAGTCTCTTGAAATTTCATAATTTCTTTTCGGAGAGAAACTTTTACTGAAGTACAACGAATGTATTCATTTTAATTTTAAGAAGGGACCACGCAACTCCTGCATATGCATGTTTATTTACCAGTATATTTCAACATTGTTTCAGAAGCCTGTTGCTCAAGGAAGGAATGCACTTGTTCGAAAGACTGCCGAGGGCAATCCATTTGTATTCGCCGTCATTGCGTTGCAGCTGAGGTAACAGGTCAGCTGTGCCAAAAATGTTCGCAATGTAACGAAGGAGAACGCTGTGTGATGGGTATGTGCATGCGACCTTTACCAGGAAACGAAGTTGATAACTGTTGCAATTGTCCCTTGCATTGCTGTTGCACAAAGAACACCTGTTGCTGCAAAGGAGGTAGAGCAACGCTAGCTTCAGACTATAAAAACGTATCCGTATCACTTGGACATTGATGCTCCTGTTCACACTAATCGACGTGGTTCAAATGGATCCTTTTACACATTCCACATATTTTATAAGGTCAACTCTGCAGCAGTCTAAAACACCATCTGCATTGAAGCGTATATTTACGTGACAGTTTTGTCATCTTCATTTACTTATTTGCCACTACGGATTGCTGGTCAGAGAGAAATGAAGCACAGTAAATTTCTCTATTAAACGCAGAGTTGAATAAGCGCAGGTTGGTAATTATGTTGTAGCGGAGCTGTAGGAAAATATCACTTCATGCGTCTACCTGTAGATCATTGACACAGCACTGTAGATTTAGTGAGCAAGGTGTGCAGGTAGAGCGTGATGTCCGCGAAGCTCCGCGACATCGGTGACCCGTGCATGGATACTTCTCCTAAGGTGATCTGCACGTGACGACGGCGCTTTCGGTGAAACTCCCACCTTTTTGGCCACAGAATGCGAAAGTGTGGTTTGCGCAGGCAGAAGCGCAATTCGCTCTTAGTTGAATCACTGCGCCTCGCTGACAAAGTTTTACGTTACGATCGCTTCACTGAACGAAACCGTCGTCCGCGAGATCGAGGGTCTCCTCGAACTGTAAGGTGATCGTCCTTATGAATATCGGAAGCAGAAATTACTCGATCGGTTGGTTGCCACGGAAGAAGAATGCTTTCGCCCTTTAAAACGCGAACCCTCTCGGTGATCGCCGCCCAACACAGGTGCTGCGTGAAATGCGCCATGCAGCCGCTGGAACGGACGACGTTGAAACCTCTTTTTGAAGTCAGTTATTCCTGCATCGAATGGCCTCTACTGTGCAGTCAATTGTAAAGGCATTTCTTTCTGCTAGCTTCGACGAGCTAGCGCGCTGCGGACGATCTCGTCGCTGTCGACAGTTCAGTAAACGCCGTTTCGGAAGTCAGCGCTACTGTTGATTCATCCAACGTGCAAGAACTGCGATGAGGAATAGCTGATCTCCGACGTCAAGTGCGTTCGCGCACTGTCTCCGTGTGGACTACGCCTCGCGCAAATCAGTCCGTCTAACATTTCGCTCTCACGACGTCCCGCTCGTCGTTCATCGCCTTCGCCGCCTACGAACGTCTGTTATTTTCATCACAAATTTGGCCGCCGCGCCCGTCGCTCTGATTAGCAGAGTTTTTACTGCAGATCGCAGCTTGATGGCATATACGGTCAGACCCCCGTATCCGTGATTTCTATCTCCTCTGCCCACGCAATTCGCAGCTGGCGTAAGAAGTAAAACCGGCTCCTGGCGTTTATGCGTGCGTGCGCAGATCGAATTAATCCTTAAAAATAATACTATTGATGAAGTTATCATGGGTTTCCGCGCCTTTTGTATGCCACCGCCTACACTCTTTGTTCAGTCAAGGAAGGTTATTAGCATGGTGCGATTCCTCTTTGCTAGAGGGCGACAACCTAGTGGCACTCAGTGTTTCTTTATCGATGATTCACAGACTCCTGCACACTAAACATTCGGTAAATAGCTGCGCAACCTTAGGAGGCCATTCAAAGAAAGTTCTGAGGTAGTGTGCCAGTGTTTGCGTCTGGCCTGATCCTCTGGCGGTTACGAGGCAACGAAGCACGGTGTCACTTGGGATGCTATGATAGCCTGTGAATCAGAGCTGACTCGATGTCCGCGGTCACCAAACGACTTCCCAGGAGGAGCACAGGTTCGCTGACCTGCGCCCTTGAGGAACGCCGGTTAGATGGTAAGCTACCTGGGAAACGTTAGTGCCAAGAAAAACAGATCTATTTTTGCACGAATCTAGTGCCCTCTGCCATAACCTATGCGTTGAAGACGAGAACAGATGTTTACCGAATGCTTCGCGAATGCAAATAAAGTTTCACGTGTCACACTTCCGTAACTCATGAAATTTCACACGCCCTTAAGAAAGAGCTTCATTTTCAACGCATTCATGTTAAAGTAACACAGTGCACGCGTTCACAAGCGTTCGCAATTATCCGCGGTCACCCCTGGAATGTATCCCCGCGAATATGGATGTTCTACTGTACTAAAATTCAGTTGGTTACTGTGGGCACTGCAAACAGAGTCCGTTTCGTCTAACAAAAGCAGATTCGCCTTCGGCACATTGTTTTCCATTTAACGGTGTTAATGTCCCTTTCTTAATTGTTTTCAGTAGCTCTGAGAAAAGTGAACAGCAATCGTACCATAAATATTAATATATCAACAGAATTCATTATTATTTCGTAACAATTTTTTCGTGGAATAAAAATTTTCTAATAAGATAAACTCCTTTAGAAGCGAACACTTGTACTGCTGAAAAGCATTAGTATCAAGAGAACGGAGAGAACAAGGAACAGAATTTCCCTTAGCCTCTACGTCACTACTATTAACTTTTGCTCGAAGCAGAAGAAGCCTTTTAGCTTGTGCTCCTTTGCAGAGATAGCTTGAAAAGAAATGCAATTTAAATCGGAAACTTTCGGTGATGCAACAAGTGTGCTTGACGAACTTAACTAAGCTCACTTTATCAGTGTCCATATGGCTTTGGTTGGTATAAAAGTCCCTGATATTCTGATTGATAAGCAATTGTTAACGAAAGGGAAAACAATATATGCATTTGTAGTCCGTAATTTGAATAATCTTCTGGATGAACTTGCTTTAAAATGCGTGGCGCATACTTCGCGCTGCACCTTTCAGTTTGAAATGATTCTACTTCTGTGGGTAAGCGATGGCACTTGCAACTTCGTAATGTCGCTTGAATTCCATTACCAGTCCATAGAAAGGCACTTCGTGGCCATGATTCGAAATTCTCGGGTCAGTAGAATTACAACAGCTGTTTACTCTAAGCTAAATCTTTAGTTACTCATATGGACATATGTGGCGTATGTTTGGCGCTTCCCGTAGCTGTATCTAATTTGAACATACCTTCTTCATACGAACGTAAGCTGTATTGTCTGCTAGTTCCAGTTCTACAGGCATCTTCCAAAGCAGCCTGAAGCAGTTAGCGCAAAAAGGGAGGAGCAGATTTCCCTAAACAACCACGTTGACGGACGAAAGGATTCAGCGTTTACTTCAGATTTTGAACCCCTTCTCGCAGAGGAACTGAAATCGTATGTCTACGACTATAAGAAAATTGACTGTTATCTACGCTAATGCAGGAGCAGAGTTATTTCGAAAATGCCAACTGTGTATAAAAGGAGGACACCACCAGAACCTAAACACAAAAATATTTTTGAAATAATTATTACGCAGTATTTGCTAGCAGTTTCCTTTTTTGCGTGTTGGTTTCTCATATTGCTTAATGCTCTGGCGCATTAGGGTTGTCGGTATCAGTAATTAAAGTACAAAAGTTTGACCAATGTTTCGATGATCAATTTCCTGCGAAAATGAGAATTTTTTGCTCATTTGTGCTACAGGGTTTTGGAACAAACTTTTGTACCTTCCGCTAGTAACAGCTCATGAAACTATTCCTCTGCATTATTCACTTGCGAACCTTGCTCTACCGTTTTCTCTTCTGAATGGTGCCCTGAACTCTTATAGGCTGAATTAATAGTAGAACAAAATCGCTGTGCACTTTACATAAAAAATTCGGTAAGCTCTATTCCGTGGCTTAACGTATCTGCTGTATGATATAATCGAACCTATTATTAAAAACATATTAAATGGTTGTGTAAATTGACTTCCACGTTGGGGATCGGCTGAGGTCAAGGTGTTCCAGAAAATTTAAAGATGGGCAATCATAAGCCCTGTTTGACTTGCGTTCAGCTGTGACGAAGAGAGAAACCCTCAGAAACTCTTGACGCCTACCATTAAGCTATTAACCGTCGGTTCAGTGCGATGCGTAAGCCTCAAAAGCGCAGAAATGAATGCCACTCCATTTGCCTGAACTGGCCGTAACATAACACCACGGATGATTACTTTTATTTCCTTGCTGACAAGACAAAGAAGGAATAGATTCGTTTGGCGATAGACAGTGAATTGTATAGAACAATCTAAAACGGAGAAAAATTAGAGAGGTTCAGCACAAGGAGTCGCATCCATAGGAAAGGACAACATCCAAGGCAAAAATAGCTCTGCTTATGGTGAGGTCAAGTTGTTGTATGAACCGCAGATTGCTGGAACATGGAACATGGTCAAACATTTACCGAAGTCATCTACCGCCGCAGCTTACAATATTGGCATTGGGTCTGTGAGAAACGTGTCCGAAGTTTACGTCAATCCAACGTGACGTCATTCTGCTGCAAGACAACACATGACCTCTTGTCAGGAGGGCGACAAGAAACAGCATTCTGCAGTCGGTTTGGGAACTGTTAGCGCTCCCTGCGTGTTCATTAGGCATTGCTCCTTTTGATTACCATCTGCTTCAATTAATGCAGCACAAGCTGGCTGTCCAGCATTTCAAAAATTGCGCTGATCTCCAAAAATGGGTAGCTCATTTCTTTTGGTCAAAGCTTTCCATCTTCTATCGCGAGAGCATAGGTATAGTGCCAGAGCGTTGCTGGAAGGCTGATGTACGCAGTGGAAACTGTTTTGAATGATCAACATTGTTGCAACTTGACTGCGAGTATTTTAAATTGTCAGAAACCGACGAACTTCTGCGACTATCTAATATTTAACTCTCACGTAATGACCACCATTGTTCAGGCACCGTTGATCTGCAGAGGTTAATTTTTTCTAATTTCACCCAGACAAGCTGCACTGATGCTAGCAGTTTGCGCTCGCAGCTAACTGGCATTTGCAAATCGAAATTTTGTTTCAGAATTATTGGCGACTCTAATTCTTGTTTGCCCACTTGAAACGCCACTAGACGAACCAATTATTCTGCTCGAAACGGTGCTAGGCTAAGTCTACCAACCAAAATTGTTCCTTGAGTAAAGCTCGTCAAGAGACATTCAAATGTTCATCGTTCCCCTGAAGGAAGGTTGAAAATTACACTCCTTTTATGCCTGACACTCATTCCAGTCTGATGACAATGGTAAATTTTGTTGCCCCTTTCGTTCGACGAATATGAAATGAAAAGTAAATTCTTTAGTTCTAACCTACTATATTGTCTAAGTTTTCAGTTCAAAAATATTTTTCCACGGAATTCCACTAGTCCTCCGCGTGGGATAATAAACACAAAAGCACCCCTTTTCCCAGACAATAAAAACAGTCAAGGTTACATCTCTGTAGCTCTAACCATCAGAGTGCATTATTTCTGTGTTGGATTTATTTTGGCGACGTGAACTTAAGTAGTCATCACCTTTCTCTTAAAAATAGTTCAGCCAAGCTTGCATTTCTAGCCACAGGATTATTTATTTGAATGTCAAATTATTCGTAGTAAGCAGGATTATCTGGTTACTAATTCTGGCCAGTGACTGACCTTACTGGCAAAGTTTTATTAAGGTAAGGTGCTTGCTTGCAAATCTGACGTACAGATAAGTAATCGTTCTTTGGCTTAATGAGAATTTTTGTAACGCAGTAATTGAATTCAACTCTTCTTTCCTTCTTGAATATCTTTTCGAGGTAGATAATTGAAGATCGAGCTGCTGCGAACGGGTTCGTAGAGCTTCACTTACGCTTATGGCGGTGTTCCTTTTCTCAAGTCTCACTGATGACTTGAAAAACGTAGCTTCTCGTACTAGGCCCGAAAGGTTTCATTCCTTGTAATTCCCTACGGGCTTGTTCTGTTAATGGTTAAACGTTTTATTAGAATTTACGATTAGCGTTCTCAAAGCTTTCTGGGCATCCTTGCCCCGTCATCAGCGAAAGAAAAAACAGGAACAATTAACTGTCAACACCAAGTGCAGCCCATGCTGCTACACCTGGTGTTAACAGTGTTTCACAATCAACTGTTGACATTTTTTCTTTCGCTGATGATGGCGCAAAGATGCTCCGAAAGCTTCGAGTACGTTAATCGTGATTTCTAATAAAACGTTTAACCTTTAACTGGCCAAGCGCGTAGGAAATTACAAAGAATGAAATCGCTGATTTATTCAGACCATCAACACGTAGCGTTCAGACTTATCTCGGCACTTACGTATTAATGACGAATCGAGACAGATCCGAAAGCTACGCGCTGATCGTTTAAATAAATCAGTGAGATTTGAGAAAGGAGAAAATGCAGTAAATGTAAATCAACGTAGATAATAGTAGAATATGAATAGCGCAAAAATACTTTCAGCAGCGAAACGCAGAGAGCATGCTGTTGGGCTTTGTAAAACTTCATTTTTCATCTTCAAGGCACAGTGGGTGTTGATGAATAACCTTTCTTCTGAATCTAGTGACAACGTGCTTAACAACTGCTTCTTGTTTATAAACCCAGCATGTATTTTACTATTGCTTACTCTTCTTATATTTGAACTAACTAATACAATGCATTATTTTTTAATTTGACTCAACAAACAGGTGACTGCGTAAACGTTAACCACGATGGATGCTATGCAAGCTTGGAAATGACTGACTGGTTAAGGATTTTAATATTCATGTGATGATACTTTTTGCTTAACAAGCGGCCAATGAAGATTGCATGAACCGTCAAACTCCTGCACATTCAAGCTGCTGAGCAAAGTGCAATTCAATAGGCTAATCAAAATTGGCAGTCATACTTGTTTATACGCGTCAGTATAATCAAAAATAATGTCATCTCTGCGCCACGCCCACGGATTGGATAAAGTGATAGGAGGACAAAGTTACTTTGCCTAATGGTCATTAATTTTCTATTTTACATTGTGAAAGTAGCTGAGGCAATGAAGTTTCACTGTTGCTGTTCTTAGTGGAGAGCGCATCCATTCTTCCTTGAAGGAGCTGTTCAGTTTACTGCTTACATGGTGGGTTGAGCGCACTGCAAACAGAAAAAAATTATTTATCCATGTGCCCTGATTTTAGACGAGTATATAAGAACATTCTTTTTTGATAGAGCTTGCAGCGTTGATAGTAAACATCCTTAGTCAAAAATCTAATATTTTATCACAGACTGGATGCTCTGTGTCAGTGAAGACGAGAACGTACGTGCATGTTTATTCAGAATTATTTTGCTGAACTAACCTTTATTGACCTTAGCAGCAGAAATAGCATACAGTAAGACAAAATCAATGCATTACTTTGATGTTAATTAATAAAATCAGCACGAATCAGCAGTTTTCAAGGAGTGACACTATGCAGTGTGCTTGAAAGACGCTCTGAGAATCGACTGTCTTATGTTCTAGAGTTATCGGTCCCCGCGTGATTAAGAATTGAATAGAATGTCATTCTTGAGTTGCAGAGCACTTCTCCTCATTTGGGGGAGGCACTGATCTGATACCGTTTCTCCAAGTTCACTATCATGCTTGTAATTTTCATTCATGAGAAAACTTGTCATAGAAATGTCAGCTTGGTTACGCGTCTTAGCGAACGTCACTTTCCCTCGCTTCTGTTGGTGAACGCCATTTGGAGGTAATGCAACTGCTGCAAGCTTCCGCGCTGGCCAACAAAATGATGGAAACAGAACTAGGTTACTGGATATGATAAAGAATGAACACTGTGGTTATCCGCATGTGTACATATGCTGCTAATCTTGCTTTTCAATCAAGAACGCTTTTTCTCAGCATAATTTGCACAATATAGACTTCATTTACGGCAAGTCCCATTACGGAAGCGAAAACTGTTAGCACAGGAGCTTTCAGATTTTGGCCTCCTCCCGTCACCAGTGTTCAAATTAGGCTGAAGTTGACAGCTGACGGCTGGTAGAGGCCAAGATCTGAAAGCTCCGGTGCTAACAACTTTCGTTTCCATAATGGAACTTACCCTAAATAAATCTATATGTTATGGAACTCTACTGTTCCGTCATGAAGAGTTACTTGTTCATACTTGCACTGTTCGTAATAAAGTTCGATTTATTTTTTGAGCTTCCTTTCAGAGCACTTCTTAATTATTAAAAAAGGAACGAGAAAGAAAACAGAGTTTTCATAATCAAAAATCATGATTGGCTTGTTGGTTCCGGCAAAGCTTAAGCACCCAGAGCAATACATTCACGTGTGATTCTTTGGCTTGGCTCTGATATGCTGATGACTGGTTACATGTGATATAAATGCTGTGACTGCATGGTATTCGCGTACAAATTCTTCAAACGCGATTTTAACTGTTAGAAGAAAAAACATTCGGGGGCTGTCACAGACTGAAGACGGCCTCATTTTGGAAGTCTTCCATGTTTATGATGACCACGTATAGTGATCCATCGAATTTTCACCGTGCGTATGAGTCCAGAAATGTAAGAAAAATGTTACGCTCGTTCAGGGTAAGAATGTGAGCACATTCTAAGTCGTCATGAATATCAGATGTCAGCAGTGCTTCTTATGAGCAGATATCATTTGGAATTCCCTCCTCGTGTGCAATAAAATTTGCTTAAATGCTGAAAAGCTATTAGGCTAAACCACTTGTGGACTAAATGTTCGTACGTCAGCTTCAATACTTATATTCAGAAGTTCAAGATTTTTGGCACGTTTCATTTCTCGACGTTGCCAACGGCTTATTAAGTGCAGTGCATTTAATTGGCTTCCATGACAACTGAAAAGCATTCGTTTCAAAAAAAAGGAAAGAGAAGTCCTGTTTCCAGGCTGCTTTCCTCTGAGGTAGGCTGATCTGGAAATTAGGTTGCGAAGTTAATCACAGCAGCTTAATTCTTGCTTTTTCTAAAATTCCTGCTAAGAGTTGCATTCGATCTCTGGTCTATCAACTATCCTGGTCTACGAGATAAAAGTTTGTCATTTGACTGATTGCTTCCTGAAGACGAAGACATCTCTGTTAGCAGCGTGCAGTCATCGAAGAGGATCAAACCGTAACATTTTGCTTTTGTTTTTCATGACGTTGACATGGACTTGCACTGCTTTGAAATCCCTCTGCTTTACTGGTTTTCGCTTAGCTGCTCTTTTACTTTCGTTTGCTCCACCCATCCTAACGTTTTTGAAACTTCAAAGCTTTAGCGCAGTCACTAACGATTAGCTAACCATTAAATGACTTGAGAGTGATCCATTGGGCATCCACTTCGCAAATAGTTCATTCCGCCCGCGAAGGATAGAAATAAAGTTAATTTTCTGGATCTGCCACGAGGGACATTTTCAATAATCAGTTTTGGGCAAATTATTGTAAAAGGAAACAAATTAAGAGTTTCACTATTTAGTGCCAGAAGTATTTTTTTGGCAATGAGTTCCTCGGGGTTCACATATTCAATTCAATGTAGTTTTCAAGACTTCTTAAGGATACATTACAAATATGCTAAGCACTATGGAAGGCACTTGTGTTCTGATTCATTTGATCAATGGGAAATATGGTTACACGCTTTTTGTAGCAAATAATTACTTTCCTTCAGTGAAATGAAGTGCATGATGAACACTGCAAGTCATAACTGACTTAAGGGCTTCTTTCTGTGCTTCTGTCTTGTGAGTGGGTCTGAGATGGCGTCACAGCTCGTTAATGAAGTCGCAATTAAATTGTTACATGTTTCCGCTCCAAGTTGTTGGAATATAGTGTGATGTGCTATCATTGATTTTTAGCAAATTCGAGTGGATCTGGCTGCCTTCTCACCTGTACCTGAAAGTGTAGGAAAGTATAGCATCTATTAGTAGCTGCTGCGCGCTTGGAAGCATGCAAGAGTACTTTTCTTCTCCAGTGGCGACGTGATTACTGTGTAACAGGAGGAATATGCTTTAAACTAAGCGAAGCCTTTCTACGGTCAAGCGCATGCGTTAGCAATTCCGCCTGAACTTTGACTTCAGTCTAATATGTTATATGTAATGGAAAATGTTTGTCAATATCGAACCAATGCTGCGTCACTGTTAGGTGTATGCCGAACTCACAAGGCATAGGTGATGGCAACGCAAATGGCTGAGGGGCTGTAAGGGGGAATAGCAAAATCAATATCTAGAATCAAGATGTGAACGACTTCGCGGAGTGTGGTCTTATTCCTACATATAGTGACATCAACGGCCGTCATTTCAATGTCAGGCTTCTTCAAAAATAAGCATCTAAAGTGCCTAAAATGACAAGAATGGCATTGTACAATTTTCGGCAGGTGAATGGACGGCGAAATGTTGTGTAGGCGTTGCGTTGGAATTGTATAAGGGAAAGGCGGCGGAAGATTGACGTTCATCCTCTGTGAGAGGAAATATATGCCCCTCTGGAGTGCTAAATCCTATGATAGTTGCTGTTCTGTCAATGTTCCCGCAAGACGAATAGTTTCACAGGCTAGGGATATTTGCTCGCCAGATTGGGGAAAATGTATGAGTGCTGCTCATTTCAAAAGGACTTCAAAATTGACCAGTGCTCTTAGTGCTATGCTGACGCTTAAGAGTGTGCAAGAAGCGTATGTGCAAAAATTTTAAGTGGTCTCATCTGGAGAGCATAATGATGTGGCTAGAGATGCTGTACAACTCTTTGTAGAGCTATTAATAAGTTGTACATGATATTTGGTCACAGTTCATTTTAATAGCGCGTATTTTCTAATTAGCCGTTACTGTTCTTCGTAACGACACTTTGTGCAACAGGTGCCGAGGATGTTAGAGGGGTCTAAGCTAAGTATTGCACCCTTCGGAAATCGTCACTTTTGATTTCCTATTGCATCAGGGTTGATTCGATTTTTGACGCGTGAAGGATCATTCGATTAGTCTGATAGGCAAGACTCGATCGAACAGCTCGCTTCTACATGGATGTGACAGCATTGCAGCTACGTCCGGCCAAATGACCGATCACTAGCGTCAGCCCGCGACGCCCGTCAGGAAGGAAACGCTTATTTTTCCCATTTACTTCGCAGCAATTGTCCAGAGAGTTGCTGACCACTCTGCGTTCCTTTTGCTGTTTTGCAGTTGCCACCAATTGGAGAAGAGCTAGAACTTCTCCTTCTCTAGTTGTGTTTAAGATTTCTGGTCCACCTTAATTGCGGCGGATGCTTGACACTGAGTTGAACTGCATGCTCGACCTACTTTTTATAACTGCGTTTGATACCAACTGTCCGTTGCAGAAGTATTAACAGGAACTAAACCTCTTATCAGTTTTGCCTTAGTATCATAAGAAATGGGTTCAGTTATTATCTATGTAATACAAATGCTGAACAATGGACATGTGGCACCGAATTACCTTTTCTTGGAAGGAGAAATGACTTTTGTAGGGTAATAAGTATCGCAGACTTTCAGCTTCGCTATGAGATGGGCCTTACTTTACTCAGTCAATGAATAAAAGGTTGGGCTGCCATACGTGCAGAACTTTTAACGTACATCCCTTCTCTTGAACTGAAGGAATTGATCCACAGCTACAGCTATCCAAGCCAGCTTGAATAAGTACTGCTTATGATGTTGTAACAGGCACGATTTTGTAGAGGAAAAAGTTTTAGTACATATACCGCTGTCTGTTCATCATAGTTCCAATCGACCGTCTGTTGCTTGCTATCCTATTAACAGGATAAATTATCGCGTAACCAAAACTGCTGGTATAGTCTCTTTACAATTACTCATTTCCTGAACTGAAACCTACTTGCCGACGATGCTCACCTATAAATGATTCCGAAATTGGAAGGCAGTGTTGCAGATGGGAGCAGATACTTACATGGAAACTTAGAGGAAACGGTGCCGTGAAGTTAACAAACTTGGTAAATTAAGCAAGCGCTTATTAATAGTGCTGCGAAATACAACTGCGATGCATCGAGGAAAATGACTCCTATGAGCACGACAGGGGAAACAGAAACCCTTGCGAAAGGTGTACGATCGATCGGGAAGCAGCAACTTTTGACTTCTACCTGCCTAGCCAGTCAGCTTTCCCTTCTCTCTCTCTCTCTGTGTCTCTTGTTGTCTGATGGCGGTGGGTGGAAATAAGCAGTGAGCGAAAGGTAAAAATAGTCCAGCGGCTCTCTGGAGCAGCCGAAGGGTGTTGGCTGGTTAGTGAGGGGTTGCAAACATTGAACGCTTTAATTTCTCCATTTCTCTGGTACGGTTCAAAGGACTCAAGTTACCTAGATGTTTTTGACTTCCCACGCGGACTTCTACGATGAACAGTATGCCAAGGTTTAAGCGTGTTTGCATATAATTGCAGCATATCTGATGGGACCAACAGCCAACGAGATGCATGATTTCCCTGTATAGTGAAGATATGGAACGACTGACTGCATTGCTATGTAAAGCTTGCTACCTTTCAATGATCACTACCTTGGATTACCCATTTGGTCGACAGCAGGGTGCGCCGCAGTTTGCTATCGACGATGACGACAACTACCTGCGAAAAGGGGAATTGCGCCCTTAGCACGTCTGGCGGAGTAACTGGCAAACGACGGGCCAGCGAATTTTGTCCTTCAGCTTTACGGCACTGCTCAGCTATTTTCAACGATTCGATCGTGGTAAATGGGGGCGCAGGCTTGCTAAGCAAGAAACGCCTCGCAGTTCTTCGCAGGTTTAGCCGTCCTAGGAGGTCGGCTGTCGAGGAGACACCTATCGACCAGCGCCTGACCCAAGAAACACTGCGTCGAAAGCAGGTTGACCTGGAGTCGCTTCGTCATCGACTGCCAGACTTTGTGCTAGTTTACGACAAGACGCAGGGAGGCGACTTGAAACGTTGCAGGTGCTATTTTGAAGATAACCTCATCCGTGAGGGTCTCCTACTAGACTTTGACACTGACGAATCAACCAAGTTGTGCTATATAAAAGTGTATGCCCCCTTTGCTCTGCTCTGCCGTAGGGCGCAGAGGTTGCAAATGAAGGTGCCTATACATGTGCAACTGCCGCTGGACACAGTGAAGAAGTCCAGTAGCAGCAGCTATCGCATGCCGTGGTCACTGTTCAAGTTGACCGACCTGGAGCAAAAATTAATTGGCGATCATCCTGTCCAGGTGACCGCACCGTTTGTCCACAGCCGGCTTGATTTATATCATTGGGTGGATGAAGACTGCTTTTTCACAATTAATCAACGAATTCGCATGGTACACGATTTGTTGATAAGAGCTCGCTGTGACCCGGACAACAAGAAGAATCACGGTATGCACTGGTTGCTGAAAACCGGTGCTTACAAGGCAGTTTATCCACCACATGACGGCAGCCACGACTACAAGCATCTAGACCCATCGGACCGTAGACAGTGGTCTGTACGCCAAGTACTTCGGTATACATGGGCAAATTTTGCCAGCTGTCTGAAACCTCAGCCATTGAACTTAGTGCAGTCTTACTTTGGGGAAAAGATTGCTTTCTACTTCGCCTGGTTGGGATACTACACTTGCATGCTTACTGTTCCTGGCATAGTTGGACTGCTATGCTTCATCTATACGATGTCTCAGCTTAGCAGCAGTGACCATCTAGAACAGATTTGCTCGCACAACAAGTCGTCCTATTCGAGGATCACCATGTGTCCAGTATGCGTACCAGAGAATTGCGCACCGTGGACTCTGGAGCAGAGTTGCGAAAGTGCTAAGTGGAACTATACTTTCGACAGTAAAGCTAATCTAGTTATGACAATTATTACACTGATTTGGGCTAGTCTTTTTCTGGAAACTTGGAAACGTCGCGAGGCGACGCTGGCTTACAAGTGGAACGCCTATGACGTAGAGCAAGTCAGTGAGGCCGTCCGTCCAGAGTATGAAGAAGAATCTCATCGAGTGTCTGAATGCTGGGAATCTGATACTGAGCACCAGCAAGAATACAGGGTTCCCCTATGCAAACGAGTGAGGTGGCGCATAGGCTCAGCCGGTGGAGTACTTTTGCTTGTCCTTATGGTACTGACCGCCATGATCGCCCTTATTGCGATCCGCATTGAAATATATGGCTTGCTGAAAGGCTTTGGTGGCTTTTGGCTTATCTATCAGTTCGAAGTGACCAGTATGGTTATTCACTTATGTACATTTGTTGTTGTTATGACGCTGGGAGTTCTTTATGAACGGAGTGCCCATCGGCTGACAGAATTCGAATGCCCACGCACCCAAACAGCTTATTTAAACAGCTACGTATGGAAGGTGTTTATTTTTGAACTGCTGAATAATTTTGGACCTATATTTTACGCTGCGCTGATTCGTGGGCAAAACTTTTCTCTGCCTAACGATCAAACTCACCTAAAGGAATTCTGTGATCCCGGAGGTTGTCTTAACGAACCGGTGCAGGCAATAGCTATCTTGCTGTTAGCTCGCCTTCTGATCAGCAATGCTGCTGAACTAGGCTATCCACTTTTGAAGAAGGTCCTGAAAGGTAAGTGAATTTCGCTTTGTAGCACTAATATCTTATTCAATTTTTAAAAAATTTCAAATTTAGATTTACAACGCTAAATTTTCACTCTTACACAATGCTTTGAAAGTACTACGTGACAGTATTGACAGTTTCCAATATCCTCTCAGTTAAAGGTTGAAGATAAAAAGTAAACATAAACGATGCAGTTTATCAAAAGGGCAAAGTCAGAAATTCAGCAGTCTGTTTTACTTGAAGCTTTGAACTACTTGGCCATCAGTGCTGCATGTAACATTTCATCGGTCTAATGCGCATTATCAATCCTCTTAGCTTCACTGCTGAAATTCATTGAAAATGATTAAGACCAATGGAACGATCATTTCGCTTCCTATATTGCTATCTTGCAAGGCGCTGAGCTTTGATTATGCTTGATCAGCGTGCTAAAGAACGTGTCTAAGCTTAAAGTGAGTACTAATATTAGGAGCTTACTTCATGAATTAGCGGATCGACATTGCGTACATAAGATTACTCGTTTTCAACATATGATAGCAGTAGCCGTTTGATGAAATTGATCTGTGAGCAGCGACTGAATGACTTGAGGGGAAATGAGCCCTCATTCGTTCAAGCTGCTCAGCGACCCCTCATTTCGTAGTCTGAGGTCACCAAGGTTGGTGGATGGAAACTTTATTCAAATCCTTGAAAATACCGCTTTCCTTTGTGCGCAACTGGCTACTAGATTACAATGAACGGATAAACAAGGCAAGATCCTTTTGACCCCCTGATCAATCAGTTCTTAGAGATTGCGGGGACACGCGTCATCTGCTGGTTTCCACATCTGTTAACGGTGGCAAGTGCATGCTAAAGAAGCATCGCTAGTGCATACGGAACACGTGCGCACTATAGGGCTGGTTTCAGAAGTAGTCTGAGCGAACAGCATTAACAAAGCGAAATGCAGTTTTTTTGGATATGCTTAAAGCATGTACTCTGAATGATAGAAATTTTGAAAGCAGCACTTCTAGGTTGAAATGCTTGTTGATTGCTAGGAACTCCTGCAACATATCCCGCACTTTGCTTTAGACATCTCACAGTTGCAGACTACCATAGAAACTGCTTCTTTGATATTGATTGCTCATCATCATTAACTTGTTTACAGTACATACATACATGTTCATTTTAGGCTTCCTATGGAAACTAATAGCTTCTAGTTTAATACTATTAAATTGAAGTATTGCTTGCATCCTATACTGTTATGTTGAGGCTAGGGGAGTTCGTCTCTGACGAATTTATGGACAAGACCCTAATGTAATATTAATAAAAATGGCAGACCTTCCCATTATGTAATGTTATGTCAGAGAGAAGTGCGGCTGAAAGCTGTTAAAGGTAGAATCTTCTAATTAAGGAACCAACTAGTTTCTTCCTCAGACTTCAAGCTCTATGAACGCAGAAGGTGGAACCAGAGTTCTGAAAGCTCCGCTTTTACCTTTCTTGAATTAAAAGATTCAGCGTTTAGCCGGTTTCAGCCGTGTTTCTATCTAACATGAAACTTATGCACTTCAAAACAATTCCAGTTTTCAGTTGTTAATATTTTGTCATTAACAGAAATGAATAACCAAAACATAGCCTGTAACTCTCATGTTGTTCTTTTTGAAACAAAAAGCCAGAAACGCACTCAGGTAGAAATTACATTGGTAGAGACTAGCGTGTCTCATTTCTGAATTGAATCTTTTAGATAAGCGTAACGCTGGTTGAAACCAGCTGCCGTAGTCTCTCAATTTTTCATAAATTCAACTTATTAGTGAGGAAATATCTTTTCACATTGTTTACTTTGATTCAGAAGCAGCGATAAGCCTTTACTATTTGTATTAGCACTTCTTTCGAATGAATTGTCGCTCTTTGAGCTAAGTCATGTCATCATTTTATTAATATTATTCCAGCATAGTCAGGAGCTCACTAACGCTTAGGAAGTGCTAATAGTTGCGATCAAACTAGAAGATTTGAACAGATTTAAACCTCGGAGGGACTGAATTGTAAATTTCAGATTGCCCAGCTGAGTAGCAGTTCTCTCCTAATCGAGTGACTTCTGTGATATCGCTTAACAGAGCTGGGCAACCGTTGATTTATTCTGCGACACAAAGAGATCAGTACTTTAGGTCAGTGCACATCTGGACTAGAAGTTCATAGCGCTGCTCTCATTGGTGCACATGCTAAAAGCCTATCAGAAAACGTTAATACTGCTATTACAAACAACTAATGAAAATCGACGTTTTAGCAGTAGTACTTAGTCTTGCTTTGGTTCAATCAAGCGTCTGACTGATTGCAAGTAGTTGAGCTTCTGAGCATCTCTGCTGAATGTGTGATATCTCATTTGCCATGTACTGGGATCGCCTTAACTAGCTTCAGCGCATTAAAAATTTATGCAAGGACGAACTCGAGTGAAAATGTGAAGATTTCATATGTATGGAAAAGGTTAATTAAGTGGTAGGAAGTAGCAGTCTGGAAATTAATGAAATCACTACGGGCTACTATCCCGTTATATTGCCGAACGGTTTTAAGAAACAGAAGCTTGACCAAGGAAGGAAGAAGTTGGTAAACAATGACAATGTGCCTGCAGCCTCAAAGCAAAATTGTTCTGAGGAGTAGATGCATTTCTAGTTTGCCCTTCGCGAGACAACTATTAATATTACTACTAGGAGTGAGAAGGACATTACTGGTGAGAAGTGTAAAATTCATTGGACTCAAAGGCTTCAGTACTTATACGCGTCTAGCGAAGGGCTAAAAATGATTAAAGCTTCCAGTTCAATTGGAAACAGCTACAGTAGTTCTTTCGCCTGCATATTGAGGGGATTACTGCATAGAATTAGCTGACGCACCAGATTAACTTTTGTGGTCGATGCTGAGAAAAATGGATTTCCGCTCCAACCAGAGCCGCGAACCACCGTTCTATGGCGGCATTTTACGTCTGTCTGAGTGGAAAATCTTTGATTGACCTGCATGGCTTGCGACAGTGAAGGCTATCCATGCGATTCTAAGTGGATCAAGTGAACAAGTTTTAAGGCACTGCACAGAAAAGGCTAAATTTCTCCCTGAGGAAACGAAAGCAGATTTAAACTGCTCCTAAATTAACTGACAGTTTGAACTATGCGTGCAGCTCAGTATGTGACATTTCGTTGCGTAGTAACGATAGAATGTTACTTTCTTTCTTAAGCAAATTATACTCAATCAAATGTAGTTTCGACGGCGCAAATAATTCTTAATCATTTGCATTTAAAATGAAATACGTGCCTTCTTATACCGTGGCATGTAAAATGCAAAGAGAGCTGGGAGATAAAACTAAAAATTTACACTTCAGAGACAGTTACCTGCATAGAAGGCATATTAATACTCTCCTTCCTTCCTTATTCGCTCATGTTAATACTCTCCTCATTGATGCTAATCTCCCACTTCTAATTCTTATACGTTGACCTGATGGCATTTTCTGTCGTTTGGGATTGACCTTCGAAAGATAGCTGTTCTTTAATTGGCTAACAGGAACTGCGGAAGTAAGGAGCAAATATTAACTCACTTTAACGACACTTTGGAAACTGAATTCGACTTATTAGCAATGTTGTATGCGTTCGAATAAGTAAACACAGCCGGTTTGCAGAGGGCATGGACCTTCGGTCTCCCTGATTTATTATAATGCCTTGCTGGTTGAAATAATCTTTGCTTAAGTACAGAATGGCATATGCAAGTTGTTGGAAATATAGCAGCGCAAATGGGTGCCTTCATCCCAGCATAACATAGTGCAGTTCTCCACTGACTTAATTTTGTTGTAAGCTCATAGATGAAGCAATTATTCCAAGCCCATTATTTAATCGAATGTAGTAGCTTTATGACCCGCAATATTTTAAAAGCCATCTTAGCGTTTGTTAAATTAACTGCTAGCAAATTTTCCAGCGTAATCAATCATAGTTACAAATCGCTGTCGACGACAGTATGATCAAACGGAAACGGCTGAGTTATTGCGATGAATTTCAGCCAATCTTTCTTACTTTCGGCATTGATAAATAAACACTGCTGTCGATCAACTGGTTTCATGTTGCTTGTGATCAGCACACCAGAATTGGAGGGTACTGTTACGGGACAGAATGACGAACGGAAGACTAAAGTTTTCATTTGTTTGTCATCATTTCAAGTGGAATACGTTGAACTGATAGCAAGGTTAAAACGTTCAGATTAATCCCTTTGTCCTTCTGCGTTTGAAACCTACGGCTGACAACTTGATATGAGTACTGTTGCAAACTTAACGTCGCTTTAATTGCAATGTGTTGGTACAGTTACTTCGTTTCTAACAAGACTGAATCTTTTTGGCACTGGAATCATGCCTGTAATCAAGAAATAGGTGATAAATCAAGCCATGCACAAATAGCAGTCAGTGGAAAGATAAAGCAGCTCTTGTGTGTCTATTTGTGTATAACATTCAGAGTTAACTTACTTCATTGTTAGAAAGGCACAAGCCGCACGCTACTGTGCCGTCAGTTTAAAAAAGAAAAAGACTATACCCATGCCTTTGTCTTAAAAAGCGGTTGAGTGCTTTCTAACGAGACTGGCAAGCAACTTATGCGGAAAGGAATACGGCTACCCTGAAACGGACATGTGCGGCGTTAACTCTGTTTCCTAAACGGCTGTACAAGTCATATGTAAACCTTTTAGCATACAATGAGCAAATCTGCCAATCACGATCGATAACTTTTGATTAACTGGCCAAGTATCTGAGGGCAAATAAAATTACGCGTTGCATGAAAAACACATGTTGCAGAGTAACATGAAAATAATAGTATACTATGCATACGATAATCTTATTTCGTGTCTCCACGGTCAAATTTTCTCTACTCTCACGATAAATAGCACAACCTATTTGAAGTCACTTAGGAATAAATTCATCGCGTGCGCTAATTAGAAGTTCGCAATTAAATTGCATTTTATGCTCCTCAACTTGTGAATTTTTAGTTTGCTTTGATCCCTCCTACCCTACAATTTACAAAAGTGTGGGAGAACGCCTGCTCCAAGTACGAAGACCTCAATTCACTCAATTGTTTACTGGTGTAAGCTAGTCTATGATGAAGGAAAGAGTCTGAATTGGGGAAAACAATGTCTTCTTATACAGGGCGTATTGTCCCCATTAGCGCGATCTCTGAGTTCACTTGGGCGCGACCTTACAACGGGTTCGCCTCTGAGGACCCACATGCCGCGGTCAGTCTCGCCCTAGACCTGGTCATTGCACTCACCAAGGCGTGACCGCGAGTGGGTCACACTGATGTTATCATTCAGGGGGGTCTTCGGGCACAGTGTCCTCGCTCTGTGCTCTGGGGGGATTTTCATCCACCCGCTGGCACTGCCACAAAAAGTCTTAAGGTTCTCCTGTGCGAATTCTGAAGTTTATAGGGCTAAGATTTCGAAAAGGGATAGGCAAGCTAAATTTTAATTTCAGCCAAAAGATGAATTTCACTGTAGCACGAAACAATGAGAATTGGTACGAAGAGTATATTATTCCTTTGCTTAAGATGCATTTACGATCATAAGCAAGAGGATGTTTCTTGCCAAAGGTTTCGTTCTCTAATAAAATTTACACAAGAATTAAAGTTCATTCTGTCTGGTAATTACGGTTTAACTATTTCGACGATCAGCTCTAGTCAAAAAAGATACTGCAGCTTATCAATGTTAATAGTTTAATTCAGTATTTCACATTACTCATTTGCTAAGCTCATATTCTGCTCAGAAGGAAGTAAGCTACCATGGTTTAGCTTCATACTACAAAGGATTAATAATTAGAAGATTGACTCAACAGGGAATTTATAATTTCACAATACTGCAGCAGCATCTTGGGATTTTTCCGAACTGAGTCTCCACTGCCCATGCCTCCCACTGTAGTCCGTTCAGTTGGGAAAAATCTGGGGCAACTAATGAAAATAGTGATTGTACGAGCATATTGATTTTTATGAGACTTGAGTTTTGATGAGCTAGACTGCACCTAAGTTGGCTGAAACTTTAATGGCGTTGTTAAAGAATGGTGCTTTCAGAATGTGTAACTTTTTTGCTTTGATTCAACGTATCTTTTATCTAGTGCTTACAGAGTGTGGCCAAATCAAACATGAGTCCTACCCTGCAGATGCCAACACAGAGGACGTTCATGTTCCTGATGCAGTTATTACGCACTTGTTGCATTAAAGCACCTAATCTGAGGAAGAGTTTTCCTACTCCTCACAGTACGTGACATATAAACCGCTTACAGGTTGAACCCTGAAACTGAGGCACCGCTTCAAATTTCAGATGTCTCCATGCTTTTAAATATTTGTACGCACATAATGAGATGTTTCAATGGTGGAGAGCAAACTTAAACGGTAGATTCATTTATGCGTAAAATGTAATGCCTGCTCATTATTTTAGGCGACATTTCAAATAACTTTATGCGTGAATCAAGGTATATTAACGTTGAACCATGAGGATGCGAAGATGTCACAACTTCATTAACACATAAAAACAACCAGTGTATGTCTTGCATCATCATAATGTCTGCACTTAAAAAGTTTCAAATTTTGGAGCATTTCAGACTTCGAATGTTGAGCTTATAATAGGAATCAAGGTATTATTTTTGTTAGCCACGTTTTCTCATTACCTTGAAAAGATTGGGGAAGACTTCCGGATAATATGACGTACAGAGTTGTGAACAACATAGCTTCATCTTCATAGGCTATCAAAAAAATATTGAATAAAACTCAGTGGTTTTTTCTGTTTTTCACAAGCCTGCTTATGTCTTAGCCTGTGTTGATTTCTTACAAAAACATGGGCAGCTGTGCAAATAAAATCTACTAGATATTTCGAACTGAAGAATGTTGATTACTTTACTGCCACGAACGATGGCCTAAGAATTTTTTGCATAAAACCTTTCAAAGAACTTTGCTGTTAGGCAGTTACTGAGAAGAAATCATTATAAAAACGTATTATCAAAGTGGGATAAGCTTGCTCATACATCACAAATTCACTGCAAAGCAAACAATGTACGTTCAGATATTGAAGTTTAAAAATAAATTTAAATAACAATCCACTGAGCTAAAGTAGAGCAGACGGTACGGAAAGCTTTGTTAAAGGAGTGCTAGTTTTATTACAGGCGTGCGTTTAATCACTTTCATTCCTATTCGAAATTAGCCCGCAGCATTGTTCAAGCTAATGATATTGCCTCTGCTTTCATTCAATTTTGACGTTAATTTAGAAATCCCACAATGCTTTTGTAACTGAGACATCAAGTGACCGTTTCAATGTTTGTCTCTCACCAGTTTGTCTCTTTCAGTGTTTCGTTGTTTGTTTTTTGTATCCAAACATTACTGCAGAAATTCTTCTTGCTAATAATATTTAATCAGTACAGTTGCTTCCTCTCAGAAACACATTCTTTACAGACTGCTATGGTTTGACTTTTTATGCAAAGCTTGGTAATATTATGTTGATTACGGCTTTGTGTCCTGTTATCCGGTCGATACAAAAATTCATAAAAAGTGAGAAACTTTTGATCTTACACAAACGAATTCGGGAAAAACTTTTTTTCTGCTTTCTTGTCTGATTAAAACCTTTTCGCTTTTATGAATACTTTGTACCGACCGAATAACAGGAAAAAGCTGTTACCAAAGAAGTTCAACCTTCAAACAGCTTGACAATATGGTTGGAAAACTGGGCTTCTTATTTCTACAAAGTAAAATCATATTGTGCTCAACATATGATAATACTCTCGCGTGCAATACAAAAGTTCAGTCAAACAGGGATTGCAGTGGCGTTTTAAACACTACCAGTTCTTGTCATCAGCGTGTCAGTATCAAGCGTTACTCTGACAGGTCAAACAGATCAGACCGTATTTTGAGAAATTCTTCTCTGTCGATATCAGGTCAGTAACGTTTGACCGACGGTGCGGACGAAAGCACATTGTCTTGAAAGCCCAGCTTTTATCCTTTTTGATTAATCTTTTGTCATGAATTTGCAGTTCGTCGTATTTAATGCCACCGTGAAAGCAAGACTGTACTGTACATCTGAATTCTACCATTAAGATCTACCAACTGCTGATAATATTACCTGATATTTAAAAAAACTTTAAATCTTATTCGAAATCTAACCTTCTTCTGCAGCTGCACTTCAGATACATATTTCCTATGAGCAGCACGGCTGATTCGCTTCGAAGTGCTGCAACGTATGGCAAGACATTGTTTCTCATTGATTATGAGAGTAGCAGTTTTGAAGTTCTCCTTACTGGCTCATCAACATGCTAGGACTAATGCAAAGATATGTGAAGAATCACATGTTCAGCAGTGATAAGAGTAAAAGCGATTTCATTAATCATATTACACTGTTCTCTAAGATTTATTTGCGAAGTTTAAATTGACGGATAATTAGCCCTTAGCAAATGACTTTCCTGACAGAATACACGATTTAGAGCCGTGCTTAAATGAAGTCTCACGTACAAGAAAAGTCCTCCCGTTCCTCTCATTCTTTGCGACTAACTGGAACTGAAACCTTCAGACCCTGTTGCATTCCAAGCTTAGCTTAAGTATTTGAGCTTCAGTCACGTTAAATTTACAGTGGGGCTGTAAAACGCCACCTTCGATTTATGCATGATAAGCGCGCTGGGTTGTGAGCTTTTCCCAACATATTTCAATTTCTACTAGAAGGCTGCTACATTTTTTAGGGGTGAGACTTCACTGTTTCTTACGCAAGCAACCTGCTTCTGTTGTAGCATAATGCCTGTAAGCATAGAAAAAGTGTCCGGCTTCGCCGTTTGGCCTGTGCTTACACGCATAGTGGGGCAATGAAAATAGATTGTTTCTGCGAGAAATGAAGAAGATGTATGCATCATCTACCATATATTTTATGTTCGATTTCTTTAAGGTTCAATTTCAGAACTTCTTTTTAGGCCGTCGGCTTGGAGCATCTGAAGTTAGCCCGGTGGAAGACAGCGGAAGTTCAGGCAGATACCAGTCACAGTGGAGAAAAGACTTTACTCTCAATGATCTCAGCTTAGATGGAGTATACACTGAATATTTAGAAATGATGGTTCAGTTTGGCTATGTGACGTTGTTTATTTCTCTGTTCCCTTTGGCGCCACTTATCTGCCTTTTGAACAATATCGTCGAAGTGCGGCTAGATGCGATCAACTTCGTGCTGTCGTATCGTCGTCCCGTGCCCTACCGCGTCTCAGGAATCGACACATGGAATACTTGCTTGAGCATCATATTAAAACTGGCAATAGTTTGCAACTCTGCAGTTCTGGCCTTCACAAGTGAAACGATACCGCGAGTAATGCATCAAACGTTTTTTAAAAACCGTTCAGGGGGCTCGTACCTAAATTTTACTTTGGTACCCTTTAATACTTCTTCTTGGCCTCGATATAAAGAAGTATATCCCGACGCCCCAGCGATCTGTTACTACAGAGACACATATCAGAACACACTTGAATGGCAGAGTGTTACAATTGCCAGATTGGCCGTTTTTATTACTCTCGTTATGTTCTTTTACCTGGTACATTGGTTCATTCAAACCTTGCTTTCAAAACTTCCCGCTGATGTGCGCAATTCAGTGCAAAAAGCCAATACAATTGCTCGTGAGGCTTTCTATGGTAAGGAGTTAGCCGTTGGCGTCGTAGATCACTCCGATGTTCTCAAAGAGAGTAGTAGCAATTTGGAAAAACCACGAGCTAACGTACTTGCCACCGGTTTGGCAGTGAGTCGAAGTAACCGTGGCATGGACGAAGCGGACAAAATTACTTTGGCTGCAGATCTCGCCTGAGTGTGCCTGGCCAGTTGCGGCCCAGTTCCAGTGCCTCGTTAACGCTTTAACGAATGTTAATTATCGTTCTGTTTCATGTATCACAAAATTATCTGAGTAAAAATGATCAGTCTGCTCGAGCTATGACCGCCGGTGCAGCCATGCTTGAATTAAATCCTCTTTTCATACGTTTGAACGGATGATTAGCCAGGATAAGAGAACACGTTACTTTTTCCAAACGAACCGATTCCGCTCTCATTGAGAGTTCTGGTAAGTTGAAGAACGAATATTTAGCCAAAACGGAGGTCGGCAGTCGTAAAGATCAGGGTATGTTTGAAGGGGCTTATTAGAGTTGAGTGTTTAGATCTATCTTGTGCTGTTGTAAAGTTAAGCGAATGGAAATACAATTTCACTATCCTGACGCGCAACGTATTTCATTGTATATTCATATGATTAAACGTTCCACTTGTATTACAGAATAATGAAAAAGCTTGAATTTAGAATTTCCAACCTCAAAGTTGTGAAAAAGATGCAACTACGGTAGTTCTGGAATCTTTGTGTTCAGCAAAGCGTAGCGCAATGCATTTGACTTTTTCGGTAATTGCCACTCTACCTGTTGAGCAAGCGTTTAGATGCAGTATAAATCTTTTCCTGCGCATTTCAATGATTCAGGCGGTCATTTAGGAAACATTAGGGACTGACCACTCCAACGCTTCAACTTATCTCTTCAAACACATGCAAAATATAGTTAAGAACTTCGTCTTTTGTGTAAGTAAAATCTCGTCCTTTTGGTAATGCTTAAAAATGAAATTATTCATACCCTTATACATGAAATATGCATAGCATCGCATCCGTCGTTTTATGAGGTTAATTTACACCATGGAAGATACTGACCTGAATTTTAAACACCATAATTATGGTGCTTAAAACTCAGGTCATTCACCGCCTTCCATGATGTAAATTATCTCTTAACACTGCAAACGTAACATTTCTTTACGGAACTGTAAACTTTCATGGAGTGCAAGATTTATTTGCGGAAGAATCCCGTTAGAACTTTATTAAAACCGGAGCTTTCGGGTGATAAACCTTCACGCGTCGTCACCGGTCGAACTGCAAAAGTTCAGCCGCTTGCGAGGGGTGAAGGATTATCACCTTGTTGGGGAATCGCCGCGGGGGAGCGTTTCTGCGGGGCGCACCTGCGGATGTTCAGTAGAAGCGTTTATTCGAGCATTCGTGCGAGGCATTATTTACAGGCAATCAAAACGAGCAGCACACCGATAAACCGTCCTTTCTCTTCTCTCTCTCTCTCTTTCTCCGGCATTGGTATTTAAACGTTTCCCCTGATGCCCCAGGTGTCACCCTGATGCGTCCGCGGGTGTTCCGTAGGTTTGTCCGCAGGTGTTAGGAGTGCACCTGCTCGGCGTTTGTGACACTGGCAGCTGTTGATGGATATCTTGCGCGCGGCGACTCAGTAGGGAGCCAGCCCGTCTGCAATACACCTGAAAGCTCCGGTCTTAATAACGTTCTAATGGGGACCTTCCGTAAATAAATCTTGCACTCTTAATACTATAATTATGGCGCATGTATTGCTGTCTGCTGCTTTGCAAACCAACGATTTTCTGCTCCGTGTCACTCATCACTTGCTCAAGGCAGTATGCATTTTCCTGACGTATTCTTAGGGGAAATGCTCTCTTTGTTATTGCGGTTTTCGTTACAATAACTAAACTACAAGCTCTGGCAATCGAAATAGTGATAACTAGCTGTCAGAATGAAAGCAAATTAAACCACAACCACAATTCATCACTAAAAACGCCCTGTACTACTCGAGTTTCAAAGGTCAACATGCTAATTGCTTTGGACAAGAGCTGGTCCTTGAAGTATGTGTACTAAGAAGCGCACATTCTTTGGATTGCGCTCGTTATCTTCCAAATGCAAAAGCAGACAGCATTAGTTTCACCTCTGCACACAGATAATTGTGAACTACTAGTACAGACATAACCTGCTTCACGAAAACTGATGGGACTGAAGAAGTCGCTCGTGATGTGAAGCCTAGCGAAGTGGGGAAGCAGTTCATTTTATTTAACATAGCAAACGGGTTTCTGAGGGACCCATATCCCGAAGATAACTATACAGCAATGCTAGGGACGGGAAATGACAGAAAAAATCCAGTAGGTGACTATGCTAAACCGAAAGCAGCAATAATCAAAAAGCCTTAACGCGGAAATAGCGTAGGTGCATCGTTGTTTCGTTTACTGGAATTGATATTGAACTGAAGGCTCTGGTTGTTGCGGGAAGACAGGAAGTTCATTTATTGGCATGACGTCGCAGAGCCGTCAGGACAAGCGGCTAACTAATTCCTGCTTGCTTGGGCGTAGATGGTTGCGGTTCATCGTCCGCTTCGGTCGAATTTTAGCTCTTAAAAAAGATGTTATATCCAACTTGTCATGACTTTTCCGGTCGTATAGTTCCCTGTATTCCCTCGAAATGTCGTCCAGGCCAGCGCTAAGACGACGTGCCCATTCGAGACTAGAGCGGTGCTGTTCCGCGATAGTCGCAACATTACCAATCATAGCAAGCAACTCTCGCGAATGCTTCACTTTAATTTTTGGCCTTTTAGTTTTGGCAGGGCTTAACTTTCCGACCGTTCGCTCTCCTGCTCGGCTTCAATCTTTACTCTTTCTTCTTGCGCTTGTATGCTAAAATCTCCTCAACATCCTCCTCATGGTGCGTGCACGATGTTCACACTTCTTTCTCCACCGTCAAAGCGTCTAGTAAAACGGAATTTCAACCTACGTGGAACACGCTTGTGAGTTTTCCATGGCTTCGTTGCTTCCTTTGGGCTAATATCGTTAACGGTTGATGACACGTTCACGAAACATAGATTTTACTTCAACATAATGCTACAACAACGATAACTTCGAATAACGACGACTACCCCTTAGAACAATGTGTTGCTTACACAAGTTTTCAGTCTACGTCAGCAACTGTCGCGCATCCGTTCTACTATCTGAGTAAACCCTACAGCTTGCTGTACCTCCTGGTACAAGGACCGGTTCGCTGGACTCTTCCTTTCAGGACCAGCGAGAGTCACCCTTGACGTGGGTGGTCCGCGCCAAGGGATCGCTTGCCTACTGCGGTCTTCCGTCACATTAATGAACGCAGTGTCCAAGTTGGATATCAGCTGCAAGCCCACGATGCTCGAACCATAGACACTGAGTCTTAGCGCAATTCCATCTGACACTTAACTGCAAGAGCAGGTCTCGCGTTCAAGCTGCTGTAATGCTAGGACAAAGAGTGCGCAAAGCAAACGCTAAAAGCTATTATATCCTTTCGCCTTTTTTCGTAACAGAGAACAACGCCTCCGCAATTCCTTCGTAAAGCGAGAATGGGTGTAAGTTCAGCTTCATCGTAACATTGAAATTTCCTAAAGCAAGGCTTCGTAAGGTGAGATGAACCTGTATTTTCTAATTTATGTCGTTCCTGTTATATGCTCAAACCTAAGTATGCAAGCAAGGTACGAGAGCAGTGATAAGAAACACAGATTCTAATCTGAGATCACATTGGCGAACCTGTGCAAAGCTTCGTTTCCATTATAATAAAAATAAGTTAAGCTTATGAAAATGATAAGGCCTGCGCTTTATAAAACCTTGTGAAAACAGATATCCTTGACAGACACTGAAAAGCTATACCTGTCTTTCTTAAATTGGTTACCACCTTCTTTCATAAAGGGAGTTTGTTCATATTAAAAATATTTAACTTGCCTTTCTTTACAGAACACGGAGGATTTTAGCAGAGTTACATGGAATTGTGAGTTATAGAGCCCACTAAGACGCACACATTTATACATTTATAGGAACTGACTCTGAGCAAATGAAAGTCTAAACTGAATTGCAATTATTCATTACTTCTTCAACGGGAAACAACTATGTTTCCCGTTCTTTTACGCTCCTTCGTTAATTACGTTGACAAAGTTCAATAGGCGTGATGATTTTCGACACTGCGTAACATTGACGACTTGTTAAGCAACAATGCACTTGACTCAATCCTGCTGTAGTTATCTCACCGTTTGTAAGTGAAGATGCGTTTTGCCTCGCTACAATTGAAGCACAAGCACAAACGCAGAAGCAAATTGACTGATTTTGTACAAAACTTATACTCGGTTAGGCATTTTCTATGAACTTGACCGCAGCAGATGAATCGAACTGCCTGAGCCAAAGGAGGACAGCAGCCAATTCATTGTGGACAAGTAACGCAAGCAGCTAAGTTGTGCGCGTCCTAATGGATTACCAAGCAGCTAGGTCATTAAGCTTCCCAAGGCGCCAAACAGGCATTAGCGCAGAATCAAGCATGACTCAACACTGTCTAGCGGTTGGACGATGAAAATGAGCCAGTATCGCGTCTCGTTGAACAGATCCATAAAATATGCAATGTCCCACCGTATGTGATGCCACGAGCAATCGATGCGAGCCATCATATGTCCGTCGCACTCTTGGAAACCAGCTTTCGCTTTTGCATAATTCATGTCACAAATGGAAGGCTGAGATAAAAGACTTATTGTCAGCGAAGATGATTAGATCGAACCGATTATTATAATGAACAGTAGCACTGGATTTACTTACAAATAAGCAGTAAACTCTATCTGCGCAAGAACTGTTCACTGGCAAGTATAGATTGGACGACTGTGCTCCCACGAAAGATTCCCTAGCTCACTATAAGCATATCCTGCCTCACGGAGTGCAGTTTCGCGTAAGTCATATTCATTGTATCCATTGCTACTTTGTCGCTCGTCTAATTCCACGAACTTAATTTAAAGCAGCGTCAGCGTACAAAGTAAACATTTCAATTTCACAGAGAAGCGATTTCTGCGCAAAGATTTCAAATAAGACAAAATAATGGGCAGTCATGCATATCTTGCATATGACCGCTTATTTTCAGAGGAATGTTCCATTACTATCCATTGCAGGCGACCCAGGCAGAACACTAATGTAGACTTTTGTGCTTTGCTTGTTAATCCACTTCACAAATATAAGTTCTTCAGTCACCTTTTCTTTTTGCTTAACTTAGACAAACTGAAGACTCCACCTATTGGAATGGCCTGACGAAACCCCACTGCTTGAAATGGTTTCACTACCTGTTTCGTACTGCTCATCGAGTCTGAAATCCGTGACAGCTAAAAGTCTCGAACAGTGAATCTATCACATGTTCAGTATATAACCTGCTTTTTGACGTCCAGTCGTTATGAAACAGCTTCAAAGACAAATAAATTAGACAAGTTATTAATACATTTATTATTAATAGTTTGAATGGCTAGCATAAATTCCTTAAGCAGAAGTCCTTAATGAAATCAGGTTAACATTTATAGAACCGCAGTTTATAGAAGCTAGCATAGCAAAAATATTTCCCAATGGCCAGCTCAGCAAGTTACGTCAGCAGAATATAAAATGCGCTTCACAAAGCAGTTGCAGTGCTTTCCGTTTTGTGAAACTTTTCAACGTACAAAATTTTCATGTCATAGTTTAACACATAAGAGATTCACTTTCCAATTCCTCAATTCAACTAATTGAGCTATATGCAAATAGAGGCTAGATTCTCCTTAGATAACCGTATATACGTCTTGGTGACATGCCGACAGCGCGGTTGGCCATAGCATCTGGAACATCCCACGCTTATTTATTAAAAATCACCTTTCAAGAAAGGATGACCAATTACATCTTCTCCATGGTCATACTTTCCATTGTTAATTATATACCTCACTTTTTCTCTTTGTTTACGGCTGAACGAACTAACAGTATTTTTGCAGCATTTTTCAGCTTTCAGTAAATACTCATTCATGAAAACAAATCACTGTTCAGCAGATGGTTGGTCACTGTGGTAGCGAATAAAGCGCAGCACTGAAAGTACAAAGCGTTCAAGACTGCATAATTCCCAGGAGGAATTAGCCACCTTTAAATTTTATAGAATCGGTAAAAAGCATATTTTAATTTGCCCTAGATTGTTGTTAGCTGTTTCCCTGTGATAAAACATTTCTCCACCGCTAGAAGCCAGTTGCACTTTAATACCAATCATTTGCGCTAAAACAAAAAGATATGGAGCCGCCTTGGCTGTTAGTGAATACTTGACAGACTTCTGTTCTTAATAGCCATAAACAACATGAGTTTCAGCTGGCATTTGTTGGGATGGTCAGAACCCCACGGCAGAGTAAACATCTTCGTGAAAGTTGTGCTAGATGCGGTTACTTTGAGTAATTGCGTAGTTACGGAAAGCCTTTGTCAACAAAGTGTCAACAAGCACTTGATGATCGAAGGAAGAATAATTCTACAAGTGAGTTTATACGAGCGTCGTCCACTTGTCCAGAACATTAGAATGGCATCAGTTTGTCCAGTTAAAGTAACATTGGGATTTGCAATCAGTAATTTAAGAATGCTTCAGCAAAACAACTCAACTGTCACCGTAACACTTACTGGTGTTTAGACTAGCGCTTGCAGGAGATTAGAAGGGCCAACTAGGATTTGTCCATTTTCAAAACACCGTTAGCCTGCTGAGTCCGTAGCTTATACCAAGCACTCTTTTCGGAAATATTGTTTATTACTTGAACGTGCTGGCAATCTTTCGCATGGGCAATGGTGAAAAATGCCTCTTATGACCGGTGCCGTACCTTAATGACTTTAGGAGGAGAACATATAGTTGCCGTTGCTAAGAAACGTATCGGATGATGTCTAGGCAGTAGTTTGGCACACTCAACTGGGCACATGAAATTCAATTTACTTGTTACCGTATTACCATGCAGTAATACCGCAGCTTTGATACCATATGGCAAAGTTCTGTAGATATTCCTTCACGAAAATTAAGTGCACGTATTAGCCCTGAACGGAAAATATGCTACACCCTTTGCTTGCGTGCTCCTCTTTAGAAAAGATACATTATATACATAAGGTAAAGATTGCATTAGCGAATCGCCAACCTGTTTGTCAGAAATCTTGACAGCATATTAGGCAAGTTATTGGCGCAAATTAATCCTGCATTCATTAGGTCCGCTTAGCTGTGGAAATTCAAAGATCGAAGTTTTATAATTGTAGGCGTTACCAGTTGACAGAGCGAAGTCAGCAGCTCTGGCAAACAACTCACCGCCTGGTGGGACAGTTGATAAACTTAACAATTTGCATGGTAATTTGCAGTCCTGCGATGCAGTGTTCAAAAGTATGCATGTTGCCTCCACATTTGACATAAGAAAGCAGTTATCGCCTGCTGGTTCTCGCTGTTGGCACATTGGCAAAGTAGATGTAGTCATCGTTATAAATTCAATACTCATGAAATTCGAAGGCGACTTGCGGTTAGTTCGCCAGTAGGCGATCAATGATTACAACGCAGTTTTGAATGCTATCCATATCTATAGCGAACTTAAGACGACATTGTTACATCGTCTTCAGGGTCACACTGAACAAGTTAATGCAATATAATGATCTTTTCTTCCACCTAAACAGATCACTTCCTTCGAATCAACGCCCATTGAGGCGGCATCAGCAATTTGGTACAGCCGGAAGGATCAAATCATTTGATAGCTTTGACATCACTACACTTCACATCTGATGGAAATTCTTTCCCGTAGCTGACAAGGTAAGCTAAAACACCTATTTATCGAGGACCACTTCCAAGTACCGCTCAGTTAGAGCACTAGGTGGAAGACGCTAAGGAATCTTATTTTTATGAAAATAGCGAAAAAGCATATTAACACTTCTGAACCTGTTCCTTACAAAGCAGCTTTGTTATGAAAACTTCGCGGGAAGTTTACCTTAAGTAGCAGAGTTCATAACTTCACGTTTTTGATTAACCAGTGAGCGTCTGTCTGTTCGCACAGCAGCGCCGCAGGAAGAGGCGAAATGTTAGGTGCCTTAATTAGCCTTTCCCATAGTTACCCCTAAGGAACTTTACATGAGCCAAGTTACTTCCTTTGAACCTCTTGCAGATTATGAATCGCAACGTTTAAGCGAAGGATGAGCAACTGCCAATGGGTTGATTTGTTAGTGTAAGTGGTGTTAATAATTTGAATATTTAAATAAATATGCTTGTACCACTTTCTAAGAACAACGCAAAAGCATTGTTTTGCGTTTTCATTCATTGGGACGTATAAGCCTCGCTGCTCTATCTTCACATTTCCAAGCAAAGGAGCTGTAACTTGTAATAAACAACCTTTCTGAGTAGCAATCACAAAAAGTCACTCATTCTTTTAGAACTACTTTTAGTGAAAGGAAACACGGAGTCTCTGAAGTTGCTTGTTCGACTCTTAGCACCGCGCTGCTTCGTCAAAAAATCGACTTTGAAGTATAATTACAGTATTTGCTTTCCCGTTGGCGTGTTCAACGAAAGTCCATGCAGTGATGAATGGACAACTTGCTTCAATCATTTTCTAGATGAAATACGAGTGAGCACTTCGAGATTACCTGACTGAACGCCCGTGATTGAGCATATTTCACGAGTGGCATAGAACTCAAAAGAAAAACAAAAGATAGACGGGGACCATAACATTGTTCTGAATGCTCACTTTAAGCTCAGCTTGTCCCTGATCTACTTATTTGCCATGCCTAAGGAGGGAAAAGGTAATATATTAAATAGATTATTTTCGAATTTAACGTTTAATGCCGCATCTTTGGTTCACTGGCAAATTGTTCATTTGCAAATGTATAGACGTTTGACATTAGAACAAAACATATAAGAGAACGATCAGAACTACTCACATTATTAACGCTAACCACTGAAACTTGCTTGTAGGGCAAACTGCCTAAACTAGTCAACGTCATCGACTTATCATTACACAGTGTCTTCACCGTGGAACTTACGATGAGATCGTTTAATAAAATACAGGATGTCGTTTAACGGGCAGAAAACTGCGGAAAGGAGATTTTCGATTCCTTATTCAGAAAGGGAACAGACTTCTCAACGTGAGAGTTAAGATGCACCACTTCTGGGTGTATGTCGAAACCCCGAATGCCAAAATCCCGACTGACGAAAACCTGAACAGATGAATCCCTGAACGGTTCATATCCCGAATGTCCAAGTTCTGAACGGTCAATATACCGAAAATGATATTACTTAATTAAGACACAGCGAGGCAAGATAGTAGTAGTTTTACTTTTTGATCGAACAGAACTGTATGGATAAAGGCAATTTTCGATCCGAGTTTCGACCTTCGCGGTTTTGTCCTTTCGATGTTTCGACCGTTCGGGATTTTGACTGTAACCGACCACTTCCCAGCCGCTTTTGATAACAAAGCAAAAATAACTACAGTTAACTCATTAATCAAATGTGTTTAAATAGTTCTACTGGAAGGTCATATTCATACAACGGCGATCGCTGAAAAATGAACATCTGTCACGCTGCGGACAGCTGTGCATAATATATGAACACTTTATTACTGGCATTGCCATTGTTGTGGTGACAGTTTAATGTCATCTTGAATATCTAGTTCAGGTCAAAGTTTTTTACTATTCCATACCATTCGGGAAGTTTATGTGTCAGCAGTAACGTTCTTGCTTTTCCATGCTAACTTCTCAGCAAATTTGAACGTTTCCATTCGCAAAAATCATTAATTATAGTCGGTCATACCAGTTCATATGGCCGTTTTATAATTCATGAATATTTTTGTCCAATATTTGGCGCACGTCTGGTAAGGTAGTAAAAATAAGTAGGCTACCTAGAACGAAGTGTATTCATTAATATTAAGTTCAGCCTCGGTAGACGATTTTGAAGATGCAACTTTTTATTATTGTGTTTCTGAGTTTCACATACTTTATGCCGGATAAAAACCGTTTATTGTGGCACAGATGAAAACGTAGCTTTCAGGGCTTTGCCAAGTGCGCATTCACGCATTTTTACCCGCAGTGGGCGGTCGCTTGCTGTGAACTAACCAGACTGAATGTCTATAGGAGCCACTGGAATGGATAATTTTTCTTTCTAAAGGCTTAATAAATGTTTTTTCAGACAAACGGCGCGGAACTGTAACTGTAGCCCAATTAAACGTAAACCAACCACTTGGGAAGCAATGAGAACTGATGGAAGTGACGCACTGGCTTCGCACTTTTATTCTGTTAATGAACATTATCTTAACCGAAGTTCTGAAATGCAACATCTGCTCTATCAGAGAAGGCATCGATCAGGCGGTGACTAGCGACAACTTGAGAATCGTTACAGACCTACGTCGGCCCTATTGCAGCGGTGGACACGAGGAAATAGAATGCAATGATTACCAAGACGCCTGCATCAAAATGGTAGTTTACTTGCTTGACGACGGAAAGTACTGGTTGGCAAAAGGCTGCACGAATAGAATGCCATTTATACCTACTGGCTGCCATCAGACTCAAACTGAGATGCAAGAAGTTGGAATGGATAGCGTACATCGACCGGGACTTTTTCGGGCATTTAGTGGAACTGCGATGCAGGACGTGTGCATTTGTGAGACAAATAACTGCAATGCTTCTTTTTTGCCTGCCACAAACATTTTGAAAATTTTTCTGCCACTGGCATTGTTGTGTGCGTGGCATTATTGAAACAGCTCTGCTTAGATTGACATTAAACGTTCTTATTCTTTCCACTGCAGATCATGATGAGTGCGGGTTCAATATTAAGTGAGGTACAAACTAATTTATCAAAACCTTGTAGCAATATTAAACGTTAATACACGTCAACTGCCAGAAAATGCTTCTCTCAAAATGCACTTGCATTTTGGAAATGGATTTTTGAAACTTCTCAGTTTCTGTTCTATAAAATGCCTAAGCGAATTAAAAATCATAACGTCGTTCACGCGTATAAAAATCTGGCCTGAAAGTTCATAAGCAAGCAACGCTGACTTCACAATGTCATTCTGGCTCAAGCTCTCCCTTACGCGGGGGGCACGTTCTTTTTCAATTTATTTCTACATTAGATACTTTGCTAGCGGAAAACAATTAAAGCAAATAAGGCGCGTGATGTTAAGGGCACTTGCAGTGCGAATTCACCACTGTACAAGAGCAAGCAGCTATAATATCTAAAGGGAAAATTGAAATACTGATTTCTAATGCTGATAGCAAACCATGCATTTTATTCTTTGAATCAATAAAAACTTCCAGCCAGAGAAATGTTCGTGGCATAGTTTAATACAGCAATGACTGTCCTGTGCAGAGAGCCGTAATGAGTGAGCTTCTAGCGTACGCGTAGCGAGAACTGCACAGGCATCATTATGCCGGGCCAGTCGATCGCTACCGCAGTGAAAGAATCTCTGTTCCTGACGATGCAGGAAAGCACCGGGGTGCAGTTCCTCCAGGAGCCCAGAGTGCTGAGAGTAGCACATTCGCCGACTACTCTGACCCCCCACATAAGAGCAATGGATGCTGATGACGGGATCTGGTGAATCTTGAAAGCTCTGACATAATTTATTCTTTAACAATAAAAGACAATCTTTATCGTGATTTCGTTGCGAAGTTTATATAAACAAAGAAAATCATTACAACGAACATCGTCTTTAATGAGGTAAGAACTCTGCACGAAGTATTTTAAGAAACTATCGAACAGAACGCATCCTCATCCCACCCACTTCCACTTATTGAAAACTCCAACTGTTGAAATATTGGAAAAAATTACTTTGACGCTATGTGCGTATGATGCATATGAACGACGAAGTAAGCGTCACGTTTACGCTTGAGTCCCAAATCCCAACATATTTGCCCTTTCAGATGCATAGACATGTATTCCAAAATTCAGAACACGTTTGGTACTGAGGATTCTGAATATTGAATTATGTACGGTACCTCCAAACAGGCGACTTTTTCTGTCTAAACTTGCGCTTTCCCACCTTAAACTACAACACCCCGAACATGACCATCTGTATAGCCTAATCAATACACGCCGACGATGGGGCAGATCCCCAGAAGCTCCGCAAGTGAAGGAAGCTTCATAACAGACGAATGGGTAACCTTCCGTAAAATTATTCATGAACAAGTACGCTCGTTACAAAAGGATTATGTTGTATGGCTCAGCACCACCTGATCAATCAGATAGCGCCGCAAGCCCAAGCACACTTGCCGCCGCACAACGACCTGAGTTTTTGATGCGTTAAGTCTCCTGTCCGCGTCGTTACGGCGCTGGTGACTGATATACGGTTACACGGAGCCAGCTTCGTTTTACACTTTGTAATAAAATTTCTTGAAGCTTCAGTACCTTCCTGAAGCGACGATTACTGTTACTTCCGTTCCGCGGCCTCGTATTCGTAAGACAGTGCTCAAACAGATCTGACAGTTCACTAGCAAAAAATAACGAATAGCAAAGGTACGAACGTGAACTTGAAACTTTCAGAACAGTCGAAGCCGCTGCCAGTGGTTTTTAAAGCTAAGGTCCTTCAACCCAGTTTACGACTGCAGTAAACATTTATTCCTGTCAACGCTTAATGTGGGAAGATAGCGCAAAGCTAAGTGATCCGGGCAGAAAACGCAAGAAAATAAGTCTTCAATGATAAGAATTGCTTTTCACGAAACCCTTTTCCGGAATACGACAATGGCGACGAGTTACGAGATACGAAAGGTTCTGCAAAAATTCAGCATATACTGTTTTAAATAAAGAGCACAGCTAAATTTAGAAACCTCCAATAAAGGTCGTGTAAACTGACTTAATAATCATTCTATCGACGTCGTCCACGGTATAGAGATCAGGGCATTGATGAATAAGTCCACATGTTACTCGCTACCAACCGGACCCCTACTGTGGAGTATTGATAATACATCATGCAGTAAAAGCTCGCAGTCCGTTATCACTGAAGACGCAACAGACTCACTTGAAAAGATTTGAAGTCACGATAACTTTGTGCTCTGTTATTTTATCAATAAAGGCCCATCTGTTATCTGACAGAGCATTTGTTTTGTTTGGTTGCAGATGCTGAGGACGGTTAAAACCGACTATCAGCCATTCTAGATAGGTATGAATCGATGAAGTCTCATTACGCAGCATACAATAAGGCATAAATAAACAGTAAGTAAAATACGAGAACGCATTGCCACGCAGAGTTTGCATCTTGTTCTCCCGCGCTTGCTCCAACGCATAAAACTGCAACGTTAAATGTATGACCTTGAAAACTGGATGCTTCTTAACGGGTCCGAAGATCTTCATGATGGAGTTATCGTACGGTTTTTGTCTTGCCCGTTCTTGGTGTATGAATAAAACAAAGCAAACGCCCTACCAATGGGTGGATGAGCAGTTATTAAGGAAAATTCAGAACAATTTTACACGATCGTGTCCGGGCAAGACAAAAACCGTACGACAACTCCATCATGAACGTTAAATGTAGCCAAAAGCAATTTCGTATTTTCATATCCTCTTAGAAGAAAAGCGCGGTTTCAATCCATCCTGTATTTCGCCTTGTCATTGAGTTCGCTGCGTTCTGCCAGTGCTCGTTGCATAAGAAACTTCTTCAGTAACAATACCAATAAACCGTGGTATCATCTACCCGGTTGCACTCTACAGTATTCATACTCCCTATACATCTGGTAATCGACAGCATAAAATTGCGATTTGCATTACGGTTGCAGTAGGTGTTGTGTACTGATCGCCTACTGGAGACTAGCGTTGGCCCGAACTTATCGGCTCCTGGCATCTACAAACCGGTTTTCGAAAACACTACCATCATGCTTTCCCCTTCCTAGTTTTCAGTTGTTGTTGACTTGGAGCGCGAGTAAAAGGGTGACGTGATCTTGCCTTATTCTGACAGCTACTGGGCAGTTGGCATACAACTCAACAGTAGGATAACAAATTTCTGCTCAGGCTAGCTTATACTTTCTTGTTTTCACGACGTTTACGTCGTCTTGTTCTAGGCGTAGTACCTCAACTTTCTGAAGCATTTGTATTTCGTATTGGACAGACAGTTGAAATCAAATAGTGCCACGATAAGGTTTTACCATTGCAAAACACGTTAAGGTGGAACTTCGCCAGTTCTCGGTTGACGCCATAATCAGTAATGATGAAACAAAGATAACTAGGAGAAATAGTTACTTTATCCTGTTAATTTGAAGCCGACGAAAACGTTTATTAGTGTCTAATGTTACAACTCTCAATTAGTACCAAACGACTAGTACGGGTATGTCCCGCTTTACGAAGTTTCAGTGTTTCGAAGAAGCTGAATTTATACCCGCTTTCGCTTTACGAAGGATTCGCGGGGGCGTTATTCGCTGTTACGAAGAAAGGGGAAGGGATACAATAGCTTCTATAACATCTTTTATCAAGCGGTCAGTTTTGACCGAAGCGAACGACAAACCGCAAGCGTCTATGTCCAAGCACGTAGGAATTAGTTACCCGCCTGTGCTGACGGCTCTGTGACGTCCTACCAATAAATGAACTTTCAGTTTTCCCGCAGTCATATTCATCGGTTCGTTGTTCTTCCCAGTTATAGTAACTGAAACAACAATGCACTTACGTTATTTCCACCTTGTGTGGGACTCTTCTTTACAAATTATTACGGCTTTCAGTATATGGATTTTATGTCATTTCTCGTCCCTGGCGGTGCTGAATAGTTTTCTTCCGGATTCTGGTCCGATTGAACCCGTTTGCTACGCTAAATAATAGAAGTTGCTGCCCCGCTTTACGAAGGTTTCACTTTACGAACAACTTCTCCAGTCCCATCAACCTTCGTAAAGCGGGGCACACCTGTACCACTTGACGCCCACGCGTCTACTGTATTTTTCAAAGGCACTTTGAGATGTGCAGGCAGCTAGAGAGAATTGGTTGCGTAAATCAACCTGTCGGCTACAAATCAATAACTCTTTTGTAGTATTACACAAGCGCTTTAGCAAAGCAACTGGTTTAACTCTAATTTATGAAAACTGCGCAGGTATGTTAATGTACTGCCGTGCTTGTATGAGCCACCGAGGGCAACAGGTTGTATACTAGTCCCTAATCTTGGCTCGAAAATCAGTTCGCCTGCTCATTTTCTGATCAGCTTGGTAGTTTCATAGTTTTTACGGAAAATGCTCTTTCTCGTTTAATGGTTTATTTGCGATGCAACTGTCGGGAACGACCTTGCGACTTGATGCACACGACTGGATAAGATCGGTTCGGAAAACTACGTCACAAATAAACGATTAAAAGGAAGATGCCGTTTTTCCTTGAAAATTACGAAGCTTCGTGCACTCGTAAAAATCATCTGTTTGTTCAGTGTCATTTTGTAGTTTTCAAATAATACAACAAACTTAGACTACGGTTTCTATGCAGGTGGAAATTACGATTAAAAAGTTGAATTCCTGTGGCCAGCACCGTCAGCGTTTCACAACATTCTGTAGCTGTTAGAACCATTGCCAGTGCGGCTGACATTCCAGGGTCCATTTACATCTAGCGTAGCAGGAGCGTATTACGATTTTCAGAACTTTTCTATTGCTCTGATAACCTGACTATTACAGAGGGAATTGGCAGTTATCCTCTCTTATTCAGATTGATTAGTACGTTGTATTATTTGTTTCTCGTTTTGCTACATGCGGTGGCATGTCACAGATTCATTAGTACACAATGTGGTTTGGCATATTTTTCTCGTATTTGTTTCTGTCGTACTTCGCTTGTTTTGTTGGATGTTAGTTATTTAAAGAGCGCGTGGCAGATAGCTTTCCTTTCTTAAATGCAGTGCCATCAAATTGATGTAGCAGAATGCTGCTATCAGCGTAGCACTGGTTTTAGCATTTATGTAGGCGCAACGCGAAGGCTTGACTGGTAATTTCACAACATCGGTATATTTTACTGTGTCGCTGTTGACTAATAGGCTACACTGTTGGTTCAAATCTAGACGTTCATCTGCCCTCAGATAGGTTAGCAAGGTGACACGAAGCGTTTCCTGTTAGAATTAATCAAAGGTTACGATAAATGGCTGTTTCGTCAGTTCCGATTTAATGCGGAATCATTATAGTTGTTTCATTGTGAAAGTAATGTGACAATAAGATTTTTTGCCTTAAGCTAAGTGATTAATTAGCTGCCTATTCGATCTTTCCATTTGGCACTACCTCGAAGCTGTTCTGATGTTAGTGGGGTTCCACTGCCGAAGCGAGTGCAGGTAAGTGCTAATTGGCAGCTTTCGTAAGCACCAATTTCGCATATGCGTTAATGAGTACTGTTCCGAAAGTGACGTCAATTTATTGTGAGTGAAACTTGCTTCTTGGCGTCATCGTCCGCGTCTGTCCACAATGCGGTGAATTATCGGAACTTACCTCAGAAAGCACGTCTTAAATAGTTCTTCGCACCTATGAGGGATGGAAGAGAATAAAACATGATATATGACAGGATGCATGCGTTGCTGATGGAGACTTCCTAAGTTTATGGTACGTAAAAGAAATCCCTCTTTAGTTTGGTAAAAAGCCCGTCAAATATGAAGAAATAAGTGTTGCTTGCATTCGAGGAAGAATTAGGGAATGATTTGCTGGGTAAGAGTTGCTTTCGTGAATGTCATGTAAAGTAACGCGAATGCGTACTAAAAGTTCTGAGGTTAGTTCTTTCTCAGCTCCCGACTGACTATTCTTTTTTATCAGTGCCTATACAAAACTTTTTTTGCGTATAGATAGTACGCTTAAATGGGACTGATACATTCCTACCGAAACGGGAAGCAATCCTAGAGGACTTGCAGTGCGTTTATTTATGAGGAGCACATAAGTCTCTCGACTGAGGTGGCAGCGATAGCAATTTTTACCCTTTCAGTGCTGACTTTAATTTCTGAGGTAAAATTGTAGTTGCAGTTTTTGCGGTGGTCTGCCAGGGAAACGAATTGGGATTCCGGAAGTTCCCCTTCCTCTGTCTTCGCTTAAACCAGCGTGATATTGTTACCTTAACTTAGCTGTCATGTTTCCTAAAAAATCAGGAAACGCTGCTTTAACAGGTGGAGTACAGAGGACAGCTGTATGCAGTGGTCGATATCTTAGCGGAAGAAGTGGTTGTTTGTGCAGCTGGGTGCAGCTTGGCTGTTTCGCATTGATTTTCTTCACTAGCGCTTCTTCCGTTCGCCTTAGCCTTTCTCGCGCCACCGTCTGCTCATTTTAATCCGTGCTTGGTCACTTTTGATTTTTTAGGCGTGTCAGCTGCGTTGGATAGAGCTGTATGGTCAAAAACTATGAGCATGGGTTTTCGTTCAACTTCTGATGGCTGTATAGCCGATGAATCTCCTATCATTGAAGCAGAGGAGGTAAAAGACGCTTTTTCGGAAATTTGTCTTCCTTCGTTAGAGAAATTGCTTTTGGTAGATTTGTTTTTGTTTGCTTTGATACTGGCTTCGTAATCACAGCCTTTATAATGGGAGTTTCTTCATGTGAAGTAAATTTTCATGGATCTTCTCCCCGTTCGTGGGTGCCATGTCAACGACGAAGAAAGCAAGGTTTTATTCACGTAACAAGGCAAAAGAACATGGCGGAGCTTTCGGCCCGACCTTGGGCCACCATCAGCGCGAATTTTTTTGTTGATCGACTTGAAAGCTTCGCCACATTTCTTGCCTTGTTACGCGAACGCTTTCTTCGTCCTTTACGTATCACCCTCTAACGGGAAGCACATCCGTGAAAATTTACTTTGTATTCGCTTTACCCTCTTGTTTTGAGTTGTAAGGTAAAGTTTCGTAAATGTATGAGACACGGATTGCAATAGAAACCTTTTGGACAACTTAATACGCCAGTAAAAGTGTTCGTCTTTTTTGGTTTTAGTAGGCTTCAACGACTGATGCTTTTATTGATAAGGTTCCTTGGTGGGATGCTATACAAGACAGATCCATTTTTAATGAATTCACGAGACTTAAGATGAAAGTGTTATAACCTGAGCTCTTTGACGCGATGATTTAAAATGCAGGTTCAAGCGTCTACGTTCAAAAAATCATAAAATACATGTGGCATCCATGAGCTGAAAATAAGGTTATACTTCTTCTTCTCACTTTCAAACGCTGGTGACGTACTATGTTCATTCAGCAAGAACTGGGCATTGAATAACACCACAATCAGCTTTCTTGCTTTTACTCATAATTGTCCATCCATTTGTTGGCGGCTGTTCATTAACTACGGATATTTCTTGCAGTCAGCAAGATTAAACCGTTTCATTCTAGGTGAGGGTTAGGTATTTTATTGGCACAAGATTTTATTACAGTTACAGTGTTAATTGACAGGTATGTCCCACTATACGAAGTTTCAATGTTACGAAGAAGCTGAATTTATACCCGTTTTCGCTTTACGAAGGATTTGCGGGGGCGGCGTTATTCGCTGTTACGAAGAAAGGTGAAGGGATACAATAGCTTCTATAACATCTTTTATCAAGCGGTCAATTTCGACCGAAACGGACGATCAGCCGCAAGCGTCAACGGACAAACACGTAGGAATTAGTTAACCGCCTGTCCTGATGGCTCTGCGACGTCCTACCAATAAATGAACTTCCTGTTTTCTTTTACAGTCACAGTCCTCGGTTCGTTGTCTTCCCAATTATAGTGACTGAAACAACTATGCACCTACGCTATTTCCACCTTGTATGGGGCTCTTCTTTACAAATTATTGCGGCTTTCAGTATATGATAGTCATCTTATGGATTTTATGTGTCATTTGCCGTCCCTGGCGCTGCTGAATAGTTTTCTTCGGGATTCTAGTCCGCTCAAACCTGTTTGCTATGCTAAACAGTAGGAATTGCTGCCCCGCTTTACGAAGAGCTTCTCCAGTGCCGTCAACCTTCGTAAAGCGGGACATACCTATATTACTGTATGATCATCACGGCAGTGGTCGATACACAAGAATCCATTCGTTTATGCCGTAAAAGGTATTCTGATTTCGGGAAGATCGAATTCAAGTAGAACTGTTAGGATGTAATTTTGCCCTGCGATATGTGTTTCACTATGGCGTGTTTAGTTTTATTGACTCTAATTGGAAGCCTAAACAGGTAAAGCGATTGAAGCTTACAGTGTAGTTAATGATTTCTTCTGTTCACTGTTCCCTGATGGACAATTTCTCCCGTAAGGAATTCCTCCGCTCGATTAGGCAGCAGCGTTTTGTCCCATCAGACCAATAAAGAACTCGTGTAATTAATGATAGTTATATATAT
>KN538396.1:100443-138385 GCA_000797535.1 Trichuris suis | reverse complement strand
TATATATATATATGGATGCTATTAATAATAGTTAGATAGCTGTTGGAATTTTAGTTCATTGCCATTGAAAGTAATCGTGATCCCATATGACAATGTGTACCTTCTTATCCTTTCTGATTCATTACCTACATCGTTGGTGTAGCCCGAGACCTCTTGTTTATACACGCTCATTTAATAACCTTAAAATCAACGTAATTCAAAAATATTTTTTGACTGAATGAGAACTGGAGCACTATACGCCGTACGGCTTAGCAAGGGACACGCTTCGTTTTGCTCGTCTTTGTAATCCTTATGTTTTTCATCATTTTATTTGCACACGGCTGCGTATAGTTTACTCATCAAGTAAGGGGCTATGGATGAAACGTTGGTTTCCTCAGTAGCGTTAATAAAAATATAAATTCTGCCTCAAATTTCATTTGTAATTTAGTTCTGTCCAGCAATGAGTGACGGTAAATGAACTGCCTTTTAACTAGTAAAACAAGGTTTAAGTGCTCTTTCTCTACCGCTCTTCTTCCGTGGCCAATGGAATAGTTTTGTTGAGCAGATTATATTGCCACTATTATTGATTGATCCTTATGATCCGCAGAGGATCGTATTCTGTATTCCATGTGAAAGTTGCGAATGTTTGATAGCAACGTGCTTGATCATCAGCGACAACTGGGTTAGTTCAACATTGTGTGGGTTTGCAAATAGGAAGAAGCGGATTGCTTTGATAAGAGCAGTCAATCAGATGTTTGTTTAAATTGAACAGGTGTGCCGTCATGATTCACCATGGTAGATACGCTTGGTCAAATCAATTATAATGTGGCCAGCAGTGGCCACACGCTGGTCATTGCTAGTCTTTTCATCCTGACTTATTCTATTGCTGCTAGGAACGTAAGAAACTTCGTTTTTCCTCTTTTTATCAATAGTTATTAAAGCCCTGGAATATTTGCGAGAAGAAAATGGTTCTTATGTTTGTCATATTTGGCTGTAATTTCTGCAGAAGGAGAGAAAGGCTTCTTCCTTAGTCGATTGCTGTTTTCGCTCTTTGTCAGCAGGAAACTTTGTTACAAATAGAAATTACCGAATTGTCTTGCGAACAGAATCTCGCGTCCTGAGAAATAGCGAAGGATTCTTTTCAGTGCATATTTTTGGTGGTAGAATAATCAGACAGACTACAGATATAGTGTGCGATAAGTCACCCCGCTTAAAACCTATTAAAGTTACAATCATTGTATGAATAACGGTACACTAGTCCCGCAATGTACCTGAATATTGGTCTCACCGCGATTTGTACCGGGAAAAAAGTGAGGTTACGCTGAAGGAATCCAAAGCATCGCTGGTGAATGTGAGACTTACGCTAGGACTTTGCCTGTACGTGCAGCAATTTTCTTGTCGCGACGTTCGAGACGAATGTGTTTTTGTCCTAATACGGAATGTCTCCGTCAAAGCATGAAATTTTACAATCGAAAAGCAAGTAAATGGCGAAAACAATTTCTCACGGGCCGAGTTTTGCTTACGCAGGCGACTCAGCTGAGCTTCATTCAGGAAGGTCACTGCCTAGCAACAGTGCGAGACATTTTTTGGTCTCACCACTCTAAGGATCGTGCTGTAATTATCGTCTTCACTAATGTAATTGTACTAGGGCGTCACAAGAGAAGCATGCTTTTGGAGAGCATTAACAGTAGTGTGTATGAGAGGGGAGACAGAGCATTAATTCCATTTTTCCCATTGATCATCGTTTCGCATTTGACCTTATGCATTTACTCAAAAATATTAAGACGATCCTTAAGTGTTAAGGCAAAAGATGTGTTACTTTGCTGGTGTTCTGTACTGAAAATCCGCAGACTTTCTCCTTGTCATTAATCCCTAAGGTAGACGGAACAAGCGGAAAATAACAACGGCTGACGACGGAACAAGAGCAGTTCCGAAACGTACGGTTAGTCTTTGTTCTGTATTGCTCTTTAACAATCTGCTCATCCATTCGCTGATAGGGCATTTTGAAGTTTTCTTACAGACACACAAAACGGCCCGAAGCCGTGAACTGAAGATCAATTATGAAAATACCGAAGCCCGTTACAAGACACCCCGTCTTCCGAAATGTTACAACGGGACAATTTCCGTAACAATAAACTTATGTACTCTACATGAAGCTCCACTGTCCCGTCTCCAAGAAGTTTCATTTTCAAACTCCTGAAGCTTTCGAAATTGAATCATCCAATAAAGTCATTAAGGTTATCTCCTACAAGTTTGTTCGTTAGCGAAATACTACCGTCGTTCAAAGCGTAAAAAGCAGTTCATATGTTTGATCCATCTGAAGTGGTTTGACCCATTTGATAGCTACTACTGTACACATTTGAACAACAAGAGACAGGCGCACGAGGGACGGTCATTCGGAAGTGGACCGTCAGTGAATAGCTTTGAAAACCCAGATATTCCTTTTTCATGAACAGTGACTTGACGAATGGTTCGTTTTGATAGAATAATGCTTTTCATCCAATTTTCATCTTCCCCATCGACGCATAGAGGTTCGCATACGTACCCACCCAGCTCTTACTGCCACTCAATGACTTTTTTATTTGTTACATTATATACTCTTGTTTTAGCTTTATATGCTAAAGGTCGAAAATATTTCCTCTTCTAACATCATTAACACGCGTTGGTGATTGTAACATTGTTTGTTGCACACTGTTTCTTTTGCTGATGGAACTCTAACGCGATGAATATATAAAGTTTCATTAAGGCTGAGGAAGCTCATTCCCAGTACATGGGCAGTCAGTCGAGTGATAATGACTCACACGCAGTGGAGCCAAACGATGAACAAGAGCGACTGCTGCGCAAAATTGAAATCGTCGGGGAGAAGATAAAAGCAGCCGTTAAGGCGAAGGAAGGTAACAAGTTTCGCTTGAAAAGATTACTCTTCATGAAGCTTTTTATGAGCAGCCGATGTGGACGAATTTCTGCGAATGTCCGCCAATCTGTCCGGGTATCCTCTCCACAGCCCTCAAGTGATGAGAATACGCTTGATGTTCAATAAGAAAAACAAGAAATCCACCCAACTCATAAATTCACTTCAAGTAGGTGACTGGACTGCTTATTCATCGGGAGCCTAGGTCGCCTAATTTGTTTTGGTACCATTCAACCCAACTGAGCGGTATCTACCTTTAATTTGTCAAAAGTGAAAAATTATTTTGCTTGCGGCAATTACTGGTATGATTTCTTAAACCTTCGCAGCTAGCTGTCAGTAATTTTTTGTTCATTTCTGACAAAATATGCGAAGTAGAATTTCGTTTGAAACGTATGTGCAATAGTCCTAACCCTTTAGTTGAACTCGGTATTTCTTGTTCTTTTTCTTTTATTAGTAATATTTCTTTTTACTGCCTTCTACTCCGCACCACTTCGCCATCATTAACATATTTTAGAAAAAGCTTCTGGCATATCAGAATAGCCTTCAGGAATTGGAGGAAAGCGGGTCTTTGCGAAGGGGGTTTACAGAGACGGTACTCAACAACGTTGGGCAAGGATTAAAGTACGGTATTTGTACTTCTCACTTGTGGTCCTAACATTGCGTCACCTGCATTAGAGGAGTCGGCGTAAACCTAAAAGAAAGTCTAAGTGGCTATACCGAGTAAGTACCGGCAACAGTTTTATTTTACCTAATGAGTATTGCATTACTACTTTTTTAAATAGTTATAGCTGAATTCAGTTTTGTCTGTTACTGTTGAAAGTTATCGTAATATCGACATTGAAGGAGTGCTTTTAAAAGTTTACTCTCTCATCATAGTCATAGTAATAGCTTCATTTATTGTTTTATACAATATGGCCCAGAAGTAACTGTAAGATCTTTATGGAAGTGAAACTCGGAAGTTTTGATTTTCTTACTGCAGTTTCACAGTTAGCTGGAAACAGGGCTTGTTAATAATGAAGAAGAAATAAAGAGGTTAGTGCATTTCTATTTCAGCGTCGTTGACTTTACTTTTTAAGTTTTTTCAGTACTGACCGGCATACTTGTTTGCGTAAGGTCGCACATTAACTGTATTGGACTCAGCAATTACGCTTTTAAGAATGTTTTTGAAGTATTTGTTGATGGAATAGGCCAAGGTTATGATGAAACTGCTTGGTAGGCGTTTGATAGTCTCCCTTCTCTCAGTCCAGAGTGCGAGGGTTCTGCTAAGATAATCCTGCACGGACGCTTCGTAATCAGCCTCTTCCCTGTCTTACATGAACAGAAAACGGTGAGGTTTCACTCATGGCAGTGTTTCCCAACCTTTTGCCCGCCATCGCCCCTCTAGAGACTCATTGCCTCGTGGGGATTCAAAACTTCCAGGTCCTCTGTTTTACGCCCTTACTTGGGCAGTGATCCTTTGACGTCGGCGGCGCAGGTTGGACAGCTGGCCCATAGTTTTCCGTATCATGGTCCGTTTTCCTTCTGGCATCGGGCCACGTTGGGGTTACCCCGGCCGAAGATCTATGGCCAAGATCAGCACAGTAAAATGGGCTGCCAAAAAGCGCCTGCCTACTGTGATGGAAATGTCCTCCGCATGATCGCCTTCGCTTACGCTTAGGGGTCCGAGTATTCTTCCGGAGTTCGCATTGGTTCTTCCTCTGACGAATAGTTTCCAGAAGAATGCCCTTTGCGGATACGTGCAGATCACGCTGATTCAGTGCACTGGCTTGAGATACCGCCTTTGAGATACTTCACTAATGCCAAGTGAGCAACTGAATGAATTTTCGAGCCAAGTGCTAATGACTAGTTTGTGTCTGCCGAACCGAAACTATTTTTTGGACGTCGGGCTGCATGTTGGTAAAACGCAGCGGCAGGTCGTGTAGGAAAAACTTTCATCTGCTAGCTCAGCTCAAGGGGCCGATCAACGATAACATACAGATTTCCATAGTCAAACTACGTACAGGCGCCTGTGATTCACGTCGAAGTGACTTTTTCTGGCTAAAAAGAGTACTTGAAGTACTGAGGCCACATCAAAGTTCGTCGGCCTCTTCCTGTACACCGGCGTAAGTAAACAGCAAGCTTCCGCTCCGACTTTCTGTGGAGTACACTACTATTGCATCAAGGGATGATGGCCTTCCTGTTAAGCAAAATTGCGACAGTCCCAGGCTGTGCGTCGTCCGCCGAACGACCAAATCGCCCTCGGAAGACCGAAATCGCCCACTGGGGGGGGGTGATATCACCTCTTGGGAAACAGTGACTTACGGCATCGCTTTTTCGTATCTCGAGGTAAAAACCATCGGTGACAGTTGTGTCAGAAAATAAAGGCCAAAAGGCCCGTCGTGACAAAGTTCCCATGCTCTCGGCTATTCCAAGAGTTCTCACTTGTCTTTCTATTGCTGCACTGGAATATATTTTCTCGCGCAATTCACTTAAGAGTAATAGAGTTTTACCATGTCAATACGTTTTCTTGTAATACGCACCTCTTTCGAACTCATTCCAAGTTGAGAATGGAGCTTCCTTTATGCTATAACAAGAAAAATTGAGGTATTCCGAGACATTCAGGCAAAGAAATCATTCAGGAAGAAACGTTCCGTTGCTTTGCGGTACCCTGTATTTGTTCGTTTCTTTATGCTAACGACCAGGAAATAGATGTTCTAGTGAACTCTTTATCGGTGCCCGTAAATCACGGCATTTACAATAGTGCCTATGGATTAACGTAGACAAATTCTTAAACTAGTGCAGTCTGCAGTTTTCGCCAATATATAACTGTTGAAGTTTGCATGTCGTATTATTCCGAAGGTCCGTTATTAACGTTCCCAAAGATTTGACGAAGCGATTGCTGAGATCTAAGTCTGGCAGCGCGGACAATTTACCTTTTTTATCAGGTTAGCAATTCTAATGCCGTCTCCTATATCGTTCACTATATGGTCAGTGTTTTAGCAAGCGCCGCGGGTCATTCCTTTTCTCCCAAATTCGTTGGACCAGGAAGGAAGCAGTCAGTCTTTTATGTTTCACCTCAGATTGACAGGTTTCTTGGCACCTTATTAAGCAAGATTGAAAACAGGGCATTTTGTTAAGGCCGCAGCAGCAGAGTGAAACTAATGAGGAAAAAGTTCAATCCAGACAACAGGTATCTGAAGCTGAGCACACTGCTGAACTAGCTCAGGTTGCCTCCTTAACGGAAGAGGTTGGACAGCTCCGAAGTGACCACTGTGCATTGTCTGAGAACGTTTCATCTATTAGGGTATCTGCGTGACTCCATTTTGTTTGACGTTCATCGTCGCGCTGTTTCTTGTAGAACCAAATGTTGCAAGAGTACAGTTATTTTCACGGGGCGTTACACGAAGAAAAATGCCGCTACCAGGTTATATCATGAACGTATTTACGCGGTCTGAACATTAATCATTGGATTTAGCGGTTAGAAGACCAATTAAACGACACGATCGAACTGCACCAAGCTGAAGTCTTAAATCTGAAACAGGAGATCGAGACTATGGAAGGTCGCCTGCGATATCAATTCCGTGACCAGCTTCAGGACTTGCAGGATGTAATCGCTAGATCCCAGGATAAGGTTTTGAACTGCGACTGAAGAATTCCCTAATGACAAGAAGTTGCGTTCAGAATGAATCCATTGAGAAGGCCGTTAAAGATTTACAGCAGGCCGTTGGTTTAGAAAACTTGTCCAACATGGACGCTGGTGGTCAAGCGCTGAGGGCTTTGCTTCTTTTCTTACAAATTATTATATTTCTGCTGTTTGCCATGTGGCAGATAGTGTCGCCTTGCTTCCGCACCAGGTGCGTATTCGATTCTTTTGCTAAGCTTTAATGTCCGCCCGGGGGCAAGGCTGAAGCGTTGCAGTATTTGCGTTTGAACTTTTATATTTGGGAGCCGCTTTTCAGGACTCGCCTTGTCACCACAATTACATCTGTCGTAGTTGGAATGTTCGTTTTGAAAAACTGGGATGCTCTACAAGGAAGAGCGTACGTTTGGTTTCTGAACTCTTCCGTTGAAAGCGTTGAAGAAAACAGTTCTCAAACGTAGAATACCTTGCCCGCTACAATTCCTTTGTTTCCATTTTCGTCGAAAGAGCTTTGTTTCTCTGCCTTTCGGTGTTTTATTTCGCTCGGTGCTACGTTACCGATCTCGATCTTGCAGTTGTCCTGAAGTTCCACGTTTTCTTAGTATCGGTCCATAAGCTTTACAGGTGGCTTGCACATCGGTATCACTCTTCGTTTTCACCTACCTGTGATGAGTATTTCCATCTCGTTCGAGCTGTCTTTTCCTCTTTACAAGTTTGAAACGAACTGGAATTTAGGTAACATAGTGCGTTTTCGTCTCTTCGCTCTGATGTTTTGAGGAACTTGGTTTTACATCTGCGGCCGTTTGGTGCATTGATTTATTAGTAACGTAAGTTGCGGTCACAGGATGGCCTCAAGAGTTACTTACTCAGTTGTTGGAACGCGAAAGGTTTTCTTAGTGATAGGCATTATCCACGAAATCGATGGATTATTGTTTCGGTAAGTGCAATCCGGACTGATTTGAAATGGGAGCACTTACGATGGTGAAACCTCTAATTTGAAAGTGTTTGTTCGTGCTACTTTTGTCGGATCAGTCCGTAATAACGAATGAAAGCGTAACCCCCAGATTGTCCCATAGTTTATTGGCACTAAATACTCGACTGTCTGAATGGCCGAGGAAGTACAAGAACTCAAATTTCGTAGAAAATGAAATGCAGTACACATTCCTTTACCTGGAATTCCGAAATCCAAAGTGCTCCAAGTTCTAAAAAACTTTGAGCGTGGGCATGACGTCACAAGCGTTTCTTGCTTCATGTAATCATGCGATATCCTGTTGGAAAACTGTGACGGACAGCTAGCTGTAACAGAGAGTAACATTCCCTGACGGTCGCGATGCTCACGAACAGCCATGGACGCTGACAATGGATCTGGGGAATCTCGAACGCTCCACCATGGTTTTGACTTTAGTAATAAAAGACGTGATTGTTTTGCGAAGTTTATAACATCAACGAAAACATCTTCAACAAGCACCGTTGTTGGTGAGACAAACGACTGAGCGAGGCGTTTTAGAAAACCGTGGACTAGAAAGCATCCTCATCCCACTTCCGGTTAAGACAAACTACGAAATTGCTAAAGTATTGTGCAAATTACCTCGGTGCTGTACGCGCAGGGTGCACATTAAGCATTAAATGAACTTCGCGTTTAAATTTGAGTCCTAATATATCAAATTACATTTTGGAATTCATAAACACATATTCCAAGATCCGGATCAGGTTTGGTCTTGAGCATTCAGGGTAATGGGTTATGTACTGTCTGTTACGCCTCTTTGTTGGAAAGACAGCGCGGACACTTGCCACAAAGATTGACGCATCACATCGATCAAGAACGGCACGCTGACGTACTTGCTTACCCGTTTATAGAGCGTCTACATCAGTACTTCTCGAACGGGCGGTAGGACAGTTGAAGGAGGTGGGGCTAGTTGATGGGTCCGAAGGACCAGGAGTTAGCCTCACCCAGAAACCGACGGTCGATTAAAGAAGCAGAGCATCGTCTCCCGGTGGTCTGACGATCGAGTGAGAAGTAGCAGTAGAAATACTCTAAGGCTTTTTAAGCCTTGCAATATTAGACGAATGCGTCAAGGTTGATGCTGAGACTTGCTCGGGTTGCGACAATGGAGACTCAGACTTTGAAATACCGAACGAAGACGAAATTGTTAAATGACGTCGAGCGTACAGGTGGAGCAGAATGAGGAAAACAATTTGACTAGAAAGATAGAGTAGAATAAGCTGTACACTCTAGCGTGATAATTCATTTCAGTGCTTGGAAGTTGCTCTACAGGGGCTCGAAGGGCAAAAAATGCAACTCAACATGAATGTTGGTTTTGAGAAGTATCCGTGATTTAGCAACCACGAAACGCGGAAGAACGTCAAAGGGAACTTCCAAAACGGATTTTTAAAATAAATGTGTTTCTCTGATGTTGCCTTGGGTAAATTGTTGTATGACAAATTATCCTAGAATATTTTTGAGAAATAGAGGTTGCTTGAAGATTGAACTTCTTTGATTACGACTATTCCCTGCTGTTAGATCGGTTAGCCGACCTACCTACAGGAAAAAGCGGTAATCAACATCATTAAATATGGATTATAATAAATAAATTCTGAAGATAGAGAGAAAACCGACAAATAAATTACTGTGATATCAGAATTTTCGGTCAACTAGACTACCCCCTACAATAACTCCGGATAATCGAATTTCTAGTTTTACGAAGCGTCCTAGCCCGAATTTACGTCATTCGAAACCGCATTGTTCCACAGTCCGTAGTGTGTAGGAATCCGCTTTCATACGTGCAAGCAATCCCACAGAACACTGCAAACGGGAGTGTGGTTTCAAAAATAATGAAACTTCAACAGCCTGTTAGGAAGAACTGTGAAGCATAAGAATTTGCTTAGCTTTTGTACAGACCATTTTTTGACGGATGCATGCAGTTGTGACATAAAGCGCCTTGCTGTTGAAAATGTAGGAGAAATAACAGGAAAATTATGCTGTCATGAAGCAGATTTATTTACGGAACGGAACCCGTCAAAACGTTTTTAGAAACATCCCCGAAGCTTTCGGGTAAAGTCGCATCACCCGAAAGCTCCGAAGATTTTTGAAAACGTTTTAACGGGTTCCGTTCCGTAAACAAATCTAGTTCATGAAAGTCTGTGGTCCTGTAAAGGAAAGTTGTGTTCGAGAAGGATTATGCTATTCGCTATCGAGTTTAAAACTAAAATTTTAACGAAGCAGCCTTGCACGCCAGCATAACTCTGTCATTTTTTGCAACAGGTTTAATTTGTATGAAAAGCTTTTCGACGGAAGTCTTCCTTCGTGCAACAACCGTAAGAATTGCTGCGCAGCTTTCGGCCCTCTCCGTGGGCCCTCATCAGCTGATAAAAAAGAACAAAAAATTTATTTTAATTTGTTGCTTTAAAACGAAGTTGCTCGCTCAATGTTAACTTTAACATCTGGAGAATAACTGCTTTAAAATCGCGTACTGTTCGAACACTAGTTCCTTATGCGTGAGCGTTTCTGCGTTGCGCACAGCTGATGTCGCTGCCGCTCACATTGTTCATTACATTAGTGGTCGTGATCATTGTGTTGTCGTTCCTTTATGTGCACTTATGCGAATTGGTTCATGGTTTCTTCGCGCCCGCTCCTCGTAGCACACAAGTCGATACGTTACTGAAGACAGGGGCTGAGTTGTCAAGCGAAATAAAATGTCCACCGACGCCTAATCCTAGTGTCGTCTCGTCCAGGTCACAGGGTCAGGCCGTTGTGACCGCTGAGTCGAATGCTACGGAGCAGGTGAATTCAGAACAAATGGTGGAAGGCCGTATAGTAAAAGGGAGCCCTGTTAATGAACATTTAAGCTCACCAGCACCGCCGAAACGTGTCAGCTCAACGCTCGATGACCGGACCCAGAAACAAAAAATCCAGGCTGCCAAGGATGCGTCAGAGTCGTCAGAGATGAGGGTAAGTCGTTGTCCGTCCTTTGAGGAAGAGGTTAACGGCAAGGAAACTAAGCTTGTAAATACCGACTCCGACGCTACTAAGAAAAAGGAGCAGAAACAAATTCCTGCGGAAGCACCACTTGCACCGAGTCCTACTTCGAAACCACTCCCAGCTGGCTCTCCCAAGGGATTATCCGCAAGTCCGCCGGGAAAGATGGCCGCTGAGAAAACACCTTCAGCTATGAAATTGCCGGTGCCAGCAAGTCCGGACGTCGGAGCCACTGGAAAAGGAAACGTTGCAGTCGGCCAGACAGGAACAAGTGCGACAAATCCTGACGAAAGTTGTGTTTTGAAAACAGCTCAAATCGAAGCTACAGACACTTTGAGGCTAGACTATGAGCAAGAAAAGCAAACAGGTGATAAGTTAAAAAAGGGGTCAGGGGGACCATAGACCCTTTGACCTTTGTGTATATGATAAAACCTCTCGCTTAAGCTGCAATTTAAGCGGTTCATACATCCTTTATGCGTGCGAACTTTATCATCACCTTTCTTCGACAATAAAACAGCGCTATAAGTAGAAATTGTCTGAAGTGAATGTTTATGAAAAACGAGAATATCAAAAACAGTTGCTTAGCTACTGCGATTTTAAAGAACTTTCTTATTCTTTGAATGACTGTGCTTGCTTGCACAGGTTGGCTTCATTCATATTACTGATATGTCGAGGAAAGATTGTGGAATTGAGTCGTCCATATTATTCTGCGTAATCAAAATCCTTTGAGTAAGATTCGTATCAGCAACTATTTTGGCGCCCAAGAAGGAAGCATGGTACCGCCACGGTGCTGCGTGAACGTTCACTTCCACGCTGGGAGGTACCATGCGCCGTAGCTCTGATTCTAGTCTTTCCGGCAGGCCTGGAAACAACGACATACCACCAATAAGGTATATACTTCTGAAAAGGTTCCATTCTATGTCGCAAAGTTCAATCCCGTCGTCCATACTTAAATAACTCTCTTCGGTTATCAATCGGCGATGACTTGATGCACTGATTGACTAACTCGTGCAGACCTTTCGAGTCCAAACCCCAGCGCTTAGGTGAAAACAGTATCTCGGTTGTTTCAAATCTCTCATGACTTATTTCGATTGACCTGTGAAGCGCCATGCAAAAAACAACGCTTACTTCAACAGATACGTACCGGTATGGCAAAGAAGATTCAGGGTCCACTGAGTGAAGATTGACGTCAGTTGAAAATTCCTGCCCACCTGAACGGGCCGAACTTTTCAAATCCCCGGCAAAATCCGAAGAAACAAAGCAAGCCTGCAAAGGAATTAATTGCTGCAACACTCATGTGAACTATTCGACTGATGTGTTTAAAACAAGTCAGAAAACTGGTTTCACTCTGAGAAGACGCACTCCGTACTGACAATAAAACTACGTGGTTTTTAATAAGAATAATTCGTACACATGCTTCTCTGAGCAACAGCTCGTTTTAACAAGTGCTTCTCGCGCCAGAAAGTTGGCCATAACTTCTTCAAACTTTTAACCTGGGAATTGTTATCAAAGATGCCTGACTTTCCAGCGGAGAAAGTTTTGACCTCATGGTTTCCCTGTATTAGTAAGTTTTCATGCTGACTTACTTTTTCTTTGACGTATCTTAGCAAGTTCTGTTCTTTGCAGGCATCGAAGGTGAAACCATAACCTTTGTTAGCTAATCTATTATGCAATAGTCGATTCATCTCTAGGCTGTAGGACTGCAAGCTGACTACTGTGTTCGACAGCACGTATCCTGTAGTAGACAAGGCGCCGTCAAGTTCTAACCAACAATACGAAAAAATCACCATCGTAAATAGCAACAATGGATAGTTTATTGCCCATGTCCACAACTACTCCCGTTTTGGCGTCCAAAGCGATCAAGGCAAGGTTTACTTGGCGTTCTATGGCGACCCCTTTGAACTGAAATTCCTGCAGCAGTAGGCGAAGAACGTCGATCACTTTACTTCGCGAAACAATGAGCGGAAGTGAAAGGAGCAACTGAAACAAAAACAGGTGATTTTAGGTTATCTACAACCTACAGACTACTTGAAAGGAAGGGGGATGAATGTCCATCCTATGGAAAATTGTACGAAAAACCTGAGTCACCTTGTCCAAGCTCAGCCGGTCGCTGCAGAAAAAAGTTGCTCCAAACCAGGTATGTTCAAGTAGATTTCCTGGGCTTTGGGCAAGCGCTGCCACAGCCTCCTCACCAATCAACAAATCTCCTAATGAGAAGACAGTATTGCAAGCTTTTGAGCATACAAAATCAATGTCATTGAAATCTTGATAAAAAGTACAACAGGTGTAAGAAGGACCTACCGTCAGTAGTTTCAGCCAGCACTGACGGGAAGAACAAATGAGGTAGCGTAAGCTTATCTTGGACTAGACCAACTCGAGTGGAGCACGAACCAATCTCGATCACGCATATTTTCTGCAGATCAGTTCAGATTTAACATTGCATAGTTAACAATAACTTTTTCAACATGTAACTGTACCATCCGAGTATAAAGGAACAATCATTCAACATTCAAACTTCGTAGAAAAGAAAGTAATTAATAATAAAACGAATTGGCGCAGTTTCCTTCGGTTCAACAATGGTCTGTTCGCCTTACCAATTTGCAAAATCAATGAAAATAAACTCCAACTGACAATTCTAACCTTATGTGAGCGCGAAGATGTTGGCAGCAATGGCATCAGAAGATGTTCTCTCGATTGCCACCGCAATGCTGGAAACCACTTCATCATCTGGCTGCCCAGTCTGCAATATCATGCAGTTGCTATAACTATTGGTAGTAATTGTAAAGTATACTTGAGAATCAGAACCATCCCATCTGTGGGCCCTTGAATTTTCACAGACGATGACAGAGGATCCTGGGTGACCTGCGTGTCCAACAGATTCAATTGACCAACGCGATACTTCTCAGATTCATCCTGTAACCAAATCACCTAAATGTACGAAAGAATTTACTCACACATATATGGCACCTGAAACCATTGCAAACAGCCGTGGGCCAAGACAAAGTAATGCTTTGACCAGATGGGATCTGTCTGATCGCTCCCTTGGCCAAACGGAAGATGCGTCAAGAAGGCTTTTATGGGTTCGTTGCAGTATTCAACCTTGTACAAACATCTTAGCAGGGGGAGAACACTCCATGTAGATGACCTCTCAGAACTGTAATTTTGCAACGGCAAAGGCATTTCGGTTGCTGCCGGCTGCTGTTGCAACTCGCCCCTCGTTTTAGCAGGTTTAACCCTAATGACCGTAATTGCATGGCTGAATGGCTTTGCAACTGAGTGCGAATTGCACGTCAAATTCGACCGCGTTGAATGAACAGACGCTGCGCTTGTTAATGCGGGTCCTTCATCATCAACTGGCCAGGTGGTGCTTATTGCTGGAACTGTCTTGCTTCGCGAAAGCGGTCTTTTTTTGGTGATCGACTTGTGCTTCATAGAATGATCACAGTTCCCTTTTCCGGCTGCACATAAAACATGCTAATACGAGCGCTTCAAGATACGATTCCTACCTTCAGAGGCAGAGGCATTCAGCTGCGTGGTGGATAAACAAAGAGAGATACCATGCCCTACCTCTTCTAGTGGCGCGGACTGTGCTATCCATTTCCACTGTTCCATGTCGCTATTGGACACCTGGTTCCTTTTACTTGACTTGTAGCATTGAGCTTCGTTAGAGTTCACTTTATCCTTTACATTAACGTGATCAACAGCTTTTGTTAACGTGTACTTTTCTAACAAGCTAACTGGTTCCCAGTTTCTTAGAACAGACGGAGAATTTGCTTCGTCCACGTACTGAACTTGCTTCAGCAGAGATTGACGGGTCAGCGAAGCATCCTCGGAAACGTCTTCGAAGCTCGCAGCATGCGTACGACATGGGCTACGACAATTCAATGCACTACAGACGGGATCAATATCCGGATTAACTTGTACACGGGTCACATGGGGAACCACTTTGTTTCCTTGGCGAAAAATATTTTCGTGATCACTCTTTCTCCCATCTTCAGCTCGCATTTGCCAATGACGTCTGCTTATTGAATCACGCTGTGCGCTCTCGCCTTTGCTTGCATTCGCGGAAAGAGTCCGTCCTCCCTTCTGGTCCTCTTTGTTCAAATCGGTTCGCTAAAATGAAGGTGGGGTTGCCGCCTGACAGGCAAATGGTATGAAGAGTGTACTGCAAAACAGGTTACAACATCACGTCTGCTGTCTCTGCGAATACATAAGCAGCAATAAATTGTGACTTCCTACCTCAAGGCAATAACATCTGTATCACGTAACTATTAAAAAATTCATGTAAACTTCGCATGAAAGAACTATACTGTTCTAAAAGGGAGCGATGGACAACGTTGCTTTTGTAAACTATTCTGTGGTGCCGTATACATGTTACAGGCAATGGATGAAATCAAGTATTGTCTAGAATACCTAGACAATCTACAGACTGTTGAAAACCCTCAGGCAATGTATGGAACACTTACTATTTCATACATTTCCTAGGCATTCTGTACAATGCCAAAGGACAAACCGGTGAAGTATTAAATCGAGCCGTTTCACCTATGCCCCTGCAACCCTACAGTGGCGACACATACGGGACAAAGTGGACTGTTTTTTCGCTATTTTGCCGGATACACTTCCTTTCGGAAGACAGGATGTCTTGTTAACGGGCTTCGGTATTTTCATATTGATCGCCGGTCACGGCTTTGTCCTGTTTTGTGTAAATCTGTAATCAAACTTCAAAACGCCCTACCAGTGGATGGATGAGCAGATTGTTAGAGAAAAATACAGAAGGATGTGATCAGACGTTCCGGAACTGCTCTTGTTCCGTCGTCGGCGATGTCAGGGAGTTTCTTTGACATCGGTATTGTGCCCTAGCGTAGTCCTAAGCCAAGGTAGACACATATAGCCGGAAAGTATATCCGGCAAAACAGAGAAAAGCAGCCCATTTTGTCGCGTAAGTATCGCCATTGTAGGCTTCCAGGGGCATAGGTGAAAAGACTCGATTTAATACTTTGCCGGATTCTCCTTTGTCAGTGTACAGAAGGCCTAGGAAATATATGTAATATTAAGTCTCATAATAGTGCTTAAAGGTTTTCGGCATTCTATAGATTGCCTAGTCATTCTACACAATGCCTAATTTCAAACATTGCCTGTAACATATATAACGCCCAGGCAAAGTATACTGCATATTAAAATAACACAGACTGGTTTAACACTGGTACAGAATAACACAGACAGATTTCTTACTTTGCCTAAAGACGTCTTGCATTCCATAGAATGCCGGCACATTGTATTCCCACTTAAAAATATCCAAACAGTTCTAATAAAACATGTTCGCTCAACAAAATTCTGACAACTGCCGCGTTAACACGCGAAAGTTGTGGTCGAAAGCAAGTATAAATGATTTTGCTTATATTAGTATCTTTCACTGTTCTTATTCATACTGAGAGAACCGTTTTTTAAGTTCCAACGGGGCTTTCGGGACAAGGGCGTGTCCTGTCTTCAGTGCGGTGTGTGATGTCGTAATGTTCGGTGGACAAGTTAAGTGTATGAGAACGTTTGTTAAGCTAGATACCTTTTCAGTTTAAACGGGCGATCAGTGGCGTGACTGCGTTTTTTAACCACTGACTTTGTTCTGGTAGTAATGGAAATCGGAACGGAAATGAAAAGCTTGCCCCATCACATACCACGCTGAAAACGGGACGCACTTTTGTCCCGAAAACTCCGTGCATCTTTTGACCTTAACGAAAAATGGTTCTATGCGTACAAATAACAATGAAATTCGAAAAGACCGATAAAACGTTACATTTTCAACAGGTGTTAGTATCTGAGCTACTGGCCGCTCAACAAAGGGAATAAGAATTCAACGCAGTTATTAGTACTGCGTAAAGCAGCAGTTCCTATTTCGCGAATCCATCGAAACTTACGAAACAGCTACCCTTATTGGCTATCTCTGATATTATAACAGTTTACTTCGCAACCACACTTCATTCATTACGGCAAAACAAAGTTTAACCATACTTGCTTAAGTTTGTATACAAAGGAAGTCCCTGAAAGAATTGTGCACCAGGAAAACTAGCAACGGAAGCACAGTATCCGTTCCATATGCAGCACTACTTCGTAAACAGTTTTTCTTAAACAGTGAGTAGAATTTCATGACATGTTAAGGACAACGGCCTCTTATCCGGACAACGGCCTCTTATCCGTTTAAGCTGTTGATTATAGGATTTACCTTTACGATCAACGCTACAGACAGAGCAAGGTGGAATCGTAAGCTAAGTCATCGACGACGCATTGTTGTTCGCAGTATGTTACGAAATGTAAGACTACTAGAGACATTTTTTCGCCATTGCTCTGAACTAATTGATCGCATCACGTTCCACTTTCATGTCACTTGCCTTTCGCCTATGTCGTCAATGCCGATAGAATACAAGCCGAATTATTATATCAATATTCAAAAATTGGTGACCACTTTTCTTAACGGGAGTTTGTTCATGCAAAAAAGCCTTGGACGGAAGTCTTCCCGTTCGTTCATGTAAAAAGCTTCGTAATAATTCTTGCGGTTGTTGCACGAATAAAACGGGAAGACTTTCGTCCAAAAGCTTTTTATATTAATATTAATATACAACAGTTTAATTCACCACTATCGTGTAGCGCAGCATCGACGGCTATCGACGGATTGATTACACAGTTCAATCGGCTGGACATAAACAGCTTTGTCTCATTCGTTATCGGCACGCAGTGATTTCTTTATGCCTACTAGAATTCTACAAAAAAAAGCAAATTTCATGATGTTATTGACTATTTCTCCTTCTTTCCTATCACTGCCTAAAGTGAATAATTCGAAGTGAAAAATTTTGTGTGAGAACCGCAACGGGCCATAAAATTCTAGCAGCTAATTAGAAATACAAACACCAATGTACAGCATGCCTACCGAGCTTTCATACACGATTTCCGTCCAATAAGCCTAATTGTTGAAAAACTTAAGAACATTAGAACTCCCAAACCAATATGCCGCTTAGGTAAGCATACTAAACATTAAAGGAAGATCGTTCAGTCCCCAAAACCACACTGGTATGCACTTTAGCTTTCCGCCGCCAGTGTGCACTATAAAAAATCCTGGTTCTTCATACCAGACCAGCCGGTCTGCACTTCTTCAGCGCGCTGAAGATCCCAAAAGCTCCGCAGTTCGGCATAATGGTTTCCTAGAGAAAACTGGGTTTTCGTAATTAGCTGCTCTAAGTTATGCGCGAACGAAAAAAAGGTCGCCTTATACGCAAGCGTTGTAATTTCCATTATACTATTGCCATGGACCCCCTCTTGTGAACGTCCAAATGAAAATGGGCATTTTCCATTTACGTACTACTACCTACCGCAGTACTGGTTAAGCTGGCTGGTGAAGTGTGGACAGAACCCGTTTAGGCCGCGATATCTGTACATGTCGTGCCCTTCTGTCAACAGAAAAAAGAAAAAGGCACTAGTTTAAGTGGACGAACAGAAAAATGAGTGTCAGAGAGCATTGGTACGATGACAAACTGAACGAAGATGGAGTTAAGATTCAGCTTGAAAATCAGGTGAATTATGATGATTATCATCTCGAAGAGAAGTTGATTTGTCTCAAAAAATTAGGATTTTCCCTACGCAAGCGCAGAAATAGAGAGACACCCTAACTGGAAACACAGAGGGTCTGCCATGTATAGCAGAAAAAGTGGAAAAATACTCAGCACGTCAGGCCAGGCAAATAATGGCTTACGTAGCTGAAACGCGTCAGTCAACAAAGAATTGGGTGAACAACCAGATGCGACAGAATTGAGGATGCTTACGGTTGACACTGAATGCTCTAGGACGGATAAAGTGATGTCGAAATTATTAATCGAAAAGTTTACAACAAGTGCGATGGGCACGTTTAAGCTAAGAGACTATCAGTCCGCGAGGATAATGGCGGAAACGGAAGCACGCTGGAAAACAGAACATAATAACTTTACCGAAGCCATGAATGTGTAGCATATTCAAATGTGTGACTCTGCATTAACTTTATACAAGTGAAAACGGTAAGATTGGAAAAACGCCTCCCCTTTTTCGAGGCGGACTTGCTATTCCTCTATCGCACGTAACTTTGTGTAATATCTCAATGTGATATTACAACTTGCGCGTTGTCTTACCTATTTCGCTGTCAAAGTAACGCCCTTGCCATTTCCAGTGCACTTAATTCGCAGGACGCCTAATGCAAAGTAAATACTGTGAGAAATTCAGCAAATGCAAAGTGTAAGCTAATTCACAAATACTGTGAGAAAAAGAAAAACGTGGGCCTGTCCTCGCCATGATTTCCTAGACTCTTCTACTCTTCTACTGCCTCCGTCAGTAAAAAGGAGAAACGGACAACTTCAATTCGCCATAACGGACGATGTATTCATTGTATCTGGCAAAACTTGTCAATTTTCGGGGGGTACCATCTTTCCTTTCGTCACTACTTGTTGAAGAATTGGGGATCACGAAAAGACACCCCTCTTCATTAAGAATTCGGGTAAAACGATGTCAAAGAAGGAACATCCAATGAAAGCTATTTCGAAAAGTGAAACTGTTTTCCTCTTACGCGTCACGTGAGAAAGCCTATGCAATAGGAAACGCTCCGCGCTATGTTGCCAGAAGCGATGCCATCACCATTTGTAACAGCAGAAGCAGAGTCGACTACTGAACGCGCATTCTTTCTATGAATCGTCCTGATGAATCACCAGAGAATTCCGAACGTCTTACATTCCGAAATGATTGAATTTCTTACAAAATAGGCTTCACAAGAACGAGCAAACAGGTCTTTATTTTTGCCTGTGAAGTTAGAAGATGCTAAGAAAGTCCCTCCTTTTTACCAACAAATTCGCCCTTGACAAGGAGACATTTGGCCAAAACTCTTACCACAGTCTCGAAACTGTCGAGGTACCTGCGCATTCTAAGCGTTCCCGAATTTTTTTTGCCATCAATCCCATAGGAAGCCATATTATCTCACATTCTCCTGCATTTCGGACACCTAAAATAGCAATCAATCGCTTACGGTGTCCTTCAAAAAAAGCTGAGAAAACGAATGACCTTCATTTTCAAAAAAGTTACATAAGATTGCCATCAATCGTAAGGCAAACAGCCAAAACAAAATTAACAGAGGCTCTCCTACGCTGATGATTTCACGACCAAATAGCCTAATAACGCATAGCAATATATAACTCAACAATTTCCGACTTCGAACATCTTTCAAAGTTATCAATCTTGACAATTACGTACGCCCTTGCTAATACTTGTCGCTTCTTACAGAAAACGAGGCTAAAACTATTACGGAAGCTTTCATGTGGCGATTAGCTGCAGTGTTGGCCAGTCCTAGACAGCAACTCATTGCGCATCCCAATATTAAGAATTAACAAGACACGTTTACCTTACAGAAACACTTGCAGGCATGATTTACGCCTCTGCTGTTCTCTTGCGGTCAGACAATCTGAATAATTTCGCTTAACGACAAACTTTTCTGTTGAAACTCTGGGACATAACAGAGAGAAGAAAAAAGAAAGTCATTTTTCAAATGGAGTAAGCTTTCAAATAGCAGCATGCCCCAAACGTCGGTCGTCCTTTACATTTAGGCAGGGGCTCGGAAAAGGGCAAATTATTCAAAATAGGGCAATGTTAGTTCATCGTTGGCACAAAGAGCCAGTTCATTGAAGAAAGGAGACACATACCGGTCAGAAACTCCTGTAAATCAAGCTTACTTTGTGAAATTCGAATTGGAAACTTGTTTCACCATGTTATTAAATCTTTCGCGATAAGGAAATGTCATTTCAGCAAGAGGTGAGCTAAAAGGCGCCTCAGCATGCAGATGAACAACCATTATTATTGTCAAAAATGCCTGCCCGCTGCATGCAAAATTGTTGGCCGAAATCAATCATTGGACACAGTGATGATCAGACAACTTCGTCACGTACGCTTACCTGATGGAAGATCGCGGCAACTGTACGACGCAACGCTCTCCTTCGGCCAGATGTGTGCTCTCTTAGGACAGACTGCAACGCGCTTGAGCAAACGGTTATTGTCGACTATGTGAACAGTGAGTCAACGTTCATTTGCCCAACGACCGAGACATACAACAACGCCAGCCGATTGTAGTGATTGCACGCTTGACCGATTGGATGAAGTTTATTTATGCAGTACTGCAGCTTTCTGTGTATGTGGCGGGAAAGTAGCTGAACGACGTCCAAGTTTGTCAACTAAAACTTCCCAACTGAACGTGGTCAAAACGACCGAGGAGGAACTTGCTTGCGTCTCTGTTTCCTTTCTGGGTGAGCAAAATTCATGAAGATTCTCGGCGTATGCATAGTGGTGCTTTATTTACATAATTGGAAGTTTGATGCGGCAGTACACTCGCTGACACCTACTGAATCATTCTGACGATCAGGCTACGCATGGATCGAAAACAGTGAACAAAAAGGCAACAGTTTAGACTAGCCGGAAAATTCGATAGCTTCCTTCTACAATGTTCGAACTAGTTTCTCGTTCGCTAATCAAAAGTTTCAGAATGCATCAGACTTGCAGTGCCTAAGCTTAGAATTCTCGCCTTGAAGGATGATCTGATTAGAGGTACACGTGCCGCAAGTAGCAAAGCCTGCTGTTTGAACAGTTGCGATGAATGCAACTGATGCAACGGGACAAAAATAGCATTCCAAAATAAAATTTCTTGTAACTCTGCGGCTAATTTCACCTGCTGTTGAAGTTACAGAACTTGTTGAGCGGCAGATAAGTTTGTTCGTGACAAATCGAGGTAAATTCATTTTTTGAGATAATTTGTTTAGTAATACCTGTTGCTGAAGCTAAGAACAAATTATCGACCAAAGATGGACAGCTAGCTATCAATAGGTTGTAAGGAAAGTATTGTTTATATTCGCTTATCGATATGGAACTTTGGGAACTCCTCCTCGTCAGCATCTGATGTTACGCTTCCACCTTCCGACAGTGAATAAGGAACAAATTGGCTCCGTCAGCTTCGCGTTAGCAAACACATAAGCAGACGCTTTCACCGTTCCTAATAGCCACCTGTACATCGATTAGTGAAGTATTTGTTTTCTAAATTAGAGAAACTAGGAATAGGTCAATATCAAAATTGGATTAGGTAAAGTTCGCGTTGATGCAAACTTTCGTATGCCATTTTTATTATCGATTAGATCGACAAACATTGCAGGCAAACTGTGCCCAAGACGACTAAGGAACTCTAGCACTCTGGACATATGAGACGACATCTTGAACGAATTAGCGGCACGTGCGTTTAAAATTTAAAAGCGTTTACGTATATTTTAGCTGCAAGTAATTGAACGTATTTTTTTCATACGGGCGCATAAAGTGCCTTTACTTTTAAAGATAAACGCTTGCCCAAGAATGTGGTCAGGCCCCTAAGGCTCCGTGTAAAATAAACGTTACAACTGGCGTGTATCCTAAAACAGCATGAAGCTGCAATTAATCTACCTTCTGAGCTTTTGCATAACTAAGTTCCAGACGGAATTCTCAAAAGAAGGTGCGTACAGACTTGTGTTAGATCCTCTGTCACACTTGTAACATGGTAAGGTGAACAGAAAATACCCTACAAAGAAACATCGCGTTTCTGTGGCTTGCTATGATAGGTGGTTAAATAACACTTGGCGGCCGCGTGAAGTCGTGTCAGGATAGGGCAATCAATAGGAACATATCTCTCGTTGCTTTTCTGCACGGTATGACCGATGCCCTCTCGATCATTGTTTGACGTTGAAAAAGAAACCATCCGAAATTTACTCCTTTCTATTTACTGCTAGTGAAGCGTCCTTTTGCTAAAGAGCAAACTAGCAGCACTGCAAAGAAATGTAACTCATAACATAGTATAAAAAAGTTAAAATGAGAGCCAGTTATGACCAAATAAAAAATCGTAACGAAATAACCAGTTCATTTTGCACACTGAAATGAGTTCGTGACGATCACGGGACCCGCTCTGCGGGAAACAAAGTGCGAGTACGTTCGCCCTATGACGAGTACGCTTTGAAGCTAGGATTCCGTATAACTAACTTGTCTACATTGTTTTGCTTTTCGTTGATGACTTGATCCTGTTAGCTGGCAGCAGTCTTCAAATAAAAAAAGAAATTACGGCGGAATAAATAGTTGTTTCTATTAATAGTGGAGAAGAGAAAGTCAGCTGAAAATGTAGATTCCCAAGCAACAATCGTCGTACAACACTGACAAAAGATAAGACGTTAGAATTTTTTATGTTCTCCCCTTTAAGATGAAATTTCTTCGTTTGAAATCCCCGTCTGCAGTTAACTGCGCTGCTTCAACAAAAAACAAACGTCATTGCACTGTTTCTCGCCAATTTTTCAAAGTTAAGGTAGGTATTTCGAAGTGGTAAAACCAGGGCACCTGAAAGGAATTGGCATCACAAAATAAAACGCAGTAACGGAGCCAATGAATGGAAACACTCCATTGTTTCAACATCTTGAAGACTAGACAAATTTGAGCATATACTCGTGGGCTCTCCAAGGAGTCAAAGCAGTTATGAAGCAACATTATACCATTCAACCCTCAAGGCAAGGTCTGGAAGAAGCAAGGAAAGCATCCGTTATGGCAGAACAGAAAACTGGTGGAGGTACGAAGAACTGGAACTAATAGTATTGATAACTGGTGTATGCGGGAAGCGAAAAATACGTTAACCACATGCTTTCAAAATATAATAATTTAAAATATGCTTTACGTGAGAGTAACTGTGGGTATTTACACCCAGAGAAGCGTTCAACGCATCGTCACCAGATGTTTAGACCTTCTAACTTTATTTCGTCATCACCTGCGATCTGCTACGGTGATATTAAGTCTTACTTTGGTCGGTTTTATATCAGTGCTTCAATCCAGCAAACATTTAAGCTAGAACACTACTCCCAAAAGAACCCCACTTTCAACTAGAACACTACTCAGTCTATTTCTCTACCACTAACCAAAAAGTCACAGTCATGCTTACCTCTAAATTCAAACATCTCTCTAGCTTCCTAACGGTTTCCTTTGAAGGTTCACTTTATTCGTGAACAGGAAACGAATTCTACTTTTCGAAGATCCCGTGCACGTATCTCACTTGTAGGAAACGCAAATCAATCACTTAAAAAGTTTTTTTCATTAAAGGGTTTATGAATGTAATTGCCAGCGGCGAAAATTGGAAGAAATATTTTATATTTTCTATAACGGAATAGTTCATGGACTTGTATGCGCCAGGCGACCATAGTTTGACTACCGCTTAGCTTTTTCGGCAAGTGTTTTCAACCAAGGAATTACTAAGCGGCGTGGCCCGAAGTGATCACGGAACTGGTGCGCACAGACAGGCTCGTTAACCTGTTTCTTACATGAGCCCTCACAGAACGGAGGCGCAAAGCTTTCTGACAGACTCTGAATAGAGCAACAACTGTTCCTAAAGCAACGTGATACCGATTCAACACGCAGCCTTGGCAAACAGAACGACTGTCTTAAGGTCACGAGAATCCATGCACCGTTATATCCTAAGTGATCGGTCTTATCGAAAGCAGACAGTGGCTTAAGCGGCATACCTAAGTTGATCAGTGAGTAGATTTTACCATTAGGAATACCAAACATCACCTATGAAACTTTGATACTAATAACCGTCCCAAATTCATAGGAAGAAAGTCTTGTTTGCCTAACTGCATAGTTTTGAGCACCTTCTGCTGACTCTCGAAAAAGCACGTGGAAAAGACAGGAAGCGTTCAATTTAACTCCCCATCAAGAAATACCTATTTTACGAAGAAAGTTTGAATAGTCGCAGAGCACCCTTCCTCCTTGTTTCTGTAGTCTACACATATTCTGAAAACGTAACTTCTTGGTACGGGACAGTGCAACTTCATGTAGAGTATAAGTTTATTGTTACGGAAATCGTCCCGTTTTAACATTCAATAAACTTATTGATCATCATATTTATTATTAACCAGCCGCTCTTGCCGCCTCTACGCGGCGACATTCTCAACTGGTCTGTGCCGGACCTTCTTCGTAATAATGGCGTTTGTGATTTCACTTGCTAGTTTGCTTAGCGTGTACGGAACTCGAACGCGTGAATTGGGAAGACAGCGGGGAGTTCTTTAGTCCCAACAATCCGTCATAAATAATCATTGCCCAACCGCAGGAGAGTCATTTAAAAGACAACAGTTTGTGGCCCATATGATGTTTGTCCCACTGTCCCTGTTGATGTTGGAATTGTATTTTATGTAGAATGCTTCCTCTATCTTCCTAATCATAAATTGACTCTCTGCAGAGCGCTTTCGTGTGCAGTTGGCCTGTACAATGCGCTGCGTGCAGTGCTACTGCTGACATCTCAGTGGCCTGCTCCATTGCTTCAAGTGGCTCTAGAGTCGGGGGCGTCCTCGTAATGCGTTGGAATGTTCAAGCGATCGACTGCATTCCTGTACCGCGTTAAGGCCTTCAGGTGCTCCTGGTACCTATGCGCTTCCCCAATGTATGAGGCCGAACATTCACATTTTATTTCGTAAACTACTCCAGGGCATTGGTCCAACGGTACTGTCTCTTTGTCATTACGAAGAATGGAACAGAGGTTCAGACATTGAATCCCAGCCTCCTTCCAACTCGTTTAATTTTTCCCCTACGCCCGCGTAGGACGGGATGGTAAGCCGCGGTCCGCCTCAAGTACAACCATATCCTTTGCTTCTGGCTCACCTCGCAACCTTTGCCAGGGTGACAGCGCAAACGCGCTAGTATTTACTCATATCCATCCACGTACGGCAAAACGTCTACCTTCACTGCGCTCAGGAGCCAGCGGCAACGGACCGGTGACCTAGAAATCTCAATTGGTCCAGTGCGGTAACGGACCGGTGCCCTATAAATGTCAATTAGTCCCGTGTCACCATGTAAAGGCAGCGGACACACAAAATTTCCCTTATTTCATTATATATAGTATAGATTTTTGATTTATTTAGTTTACGATCTATCCGCTGAAGACGGGTTTAGGCCTACTAACCCGACAGCTACGGGAATAAATTTATTGAACGTTAGAACGGGACAATTTCCGTATCTATGAACTTACATGCTCTACACATGTTCAACGTATTTCACGGTTTTGTGAAAGACAGACGGTATGTGCATGATTAGCCTTCAGTCGCTAGAAGACGGTACGTAGACAGTTTCCGCCTTTGTTGAACGTACCAGCCTCTTGATTCATGACAACGCACTCCAGATAAACACGAACACTTTTTCGCATTTCAGCAGTACCTGCGTAGAATTTATTGATGCATAAAACACTGGAAGATAAGGTAGGAGCTAGTTACACACTGATAACGCAGTAACGTAATTTTGACCTTTTCGAAGCACAGTAAAATGTACAGCTGACTAAACTTTAACCCTTCTCTGTCTTGCGATTCATTCAATTCAGTCGGAAAATTTCCATTTTTTTAATTTAATGCGCCGAAGGTTGCCAACGGTGCTAAGCCATTTCAAAAGAGTGAAACGATGAGAACGCATTCAACGACTGGTTTATTATTTATATGTAATATAAAAGCTAACATACCTATGAAAGGTTCACGGCGAAAACCGCCAAACTGTTGTTTTCTAGGTTCAAACAGTTTTCTTATGATTCAATTCAGTTGGCCTCTCGGAGACAGAAAGATCGACTTGCAATCGTTGCGAGCGCGTCAATGGCACATCATCCTTTATCTTATCGCATTTCGAATCGAAATCTGCCTTTTCTGGCGCTTGTCCGCACGCTTCTTTAGACAGCGCAAACCGTTCAAGAACATTTTCCAAGTCATGTAGGAGATCTTCTATGCTAGGTTCCAATGATGGCTGTGACTGTCTCTCTTCAAAATGGTACAACAGCTTTCCTGCAGTTAGATCAGTGAGCCTTTTGAGACTAGCCAACGCTTCCTGCGAAAAAAGACTTAGCACAGTGATTTAGAACCAAACAGATACCTGAAAGTCATTTTTCGCCGTATTTTTATTAACATGATCACTCTCCAAACCTTCTAAGATCTGCTGCATCGCTTCTTCGGTCTCCAGTAGTTGTTCGCGTAAGCGTTTCAACTGGCCATCATCTGGACAACGAAAAAACATGCGAAGTTAGGCAAGGCAACACTGCCTACTTAAGCTGCGAAGATAGCTACCACCCTCACGACCATTTCTGAACAGCGAGGTCGACCGTACAGCATGTTCATTATCGACACCGTTAGTATCCGTCTTCAGCCACATCTATAAAGTGTCTACATTTAGAATTAATCATTAAATGTCGAACTCTGAAAATCACCTTAGATAAAGTATATGCAAGGAAAGCGATTACTCCAATGGAATAGAAAGGTAACAGTGAGCTCCAAAATCCTTTCTCACGTCGTGACCCTGCCAAGTGGGCCCCATAGTTTGGTGGCAGATGGTCGTGTGCCTGGCAGAATCCTTCATAATGAATGCATCACTTTAGGCAGCCGAAGTTACCTTTCTGCCGGTTTCATCATACGGCCTATGAACTTGCTGTGATCGTAAAGGATGGTGCCCATTTCGAACACTATCTATAAAATAAAAGCCACAATCTGTGAAACAGTTTTCGTTGAACGATTTTATTTCATTTTTGAATGTCCATTTTCCACTAAGCAACGTTAAACTAAGGAACAAGTGCAGATATTAGTAAAGCGAATACACTGCACATATGCTTTCATTTCTTGTTACGTAGTCCAACCGATCACTTAGGGATCCAGTGATAGCACGAATTGAAACTGACTGACAATGAACCCCTAGTAGAAACGGCTAGCCAGTTACAAGCGATGGAGGCCTATATGCACCGTTATGCAAACCTATACCGTCAACATATTCGCCTTAGTTTTTTCATGGGCTGCTGGAACCAACCTATTACATCAGATTTCAAAGATGTAAATATTGCACACCACTATCATTGTCATTACGTATGGGAAACTTACGGTCAGATTATCATTGTGCAACTGTCTGTCTCATTGGCTACTTCAGTAATGTCGATAACACGCTAACGTTTACAGAAGAACCGCTATTTGCTAAGAAACAACAGTAGTGCACAAACCAAATTCGGTTTCGGGCTTCTGGCGGAACAAACCAAAGGCAGAAAACAACTTTGGGTGAATAAACGTCGGGTACACGACGACCACACTAACGGTGACAACAAGAAAAACGGCTAAAGTTTTTCGACGCGTTATCTGCACTGCTTCCTCTGCCATTGCGATACAGATAGCGTGTACGACGCCTGATTAACGGGGGACAAATACAGGTCCTTCCCAGTAATTTGATAATTCATTAGCACCATACCATTATAGAGAAAAGACCTAGGATAAACAACTTTTCTAAACATTGATTCTCAAGTACAGCTTTACCGTATCATTACCATTCGGCGCACAGTGATGAATTAAGAGCCAAGTACGGTGATTTGTTTTCCGCTTTTTGAGCAAATGTCAGTTGGCAGGGGAATTTTGCGTTACGCAAAGGTGACTTTATGCGCCTTTTAAAATTGTGCCTGAAACTGAGGGTTTCTAGCGCGCTTTCGGCCGTTTGACGTTTGTTCGATTGTTGCATTTGCATGAGCATCAGAACAAAGCTCTACTGCAGAAATTCGGTGTAAATGTGGAACGATATGTTGTAGTGCGTTCTCCTCAGCAAGTCTTCTCCGAGCTGGAGCAATTGCGTAAGAATTTTCACGTCGCCTCGTTTCATTATTTTTCTACGGTTTGTACTGGTTTCATTGTACCGAATAAATCAACATTTGGCCGTAAGTGGTCGCTGCGAAGAGTGCATTCGAATAATTCTGCAAACCCCAAGGTGCATTTTCTTTCGAATAATGAAATCCGTACAAACCTTGTAAAATAGAATGAAATAAAACTAGCTCTTTATGTGGAATGGGTGCTTCTTAACATGCAGTTTTGTTCCTTTCGTAGGAACAATTGTTAAACAAAATCGGCTATAGTGGGGAAACCGCATTTCAGCGTGATGAGCAATAAGCAATTTGAAAGACTCTAACGAACGCAAAATTCGGTGTCTTGAGTTCTAACTGTGTGCTTTGGCTGCTGCTGCTTCGGTTGGGTTTCCGGTTCTACTTCAGCTTCTTCCGCTGATAACATTGTTTACTTGTAATCATGTTTCCTGGACGGACAGCAGCCAGGAAACGTAAACTGCGAAGAGAAGTCGAGCATGTTTTCTTTGACGTGATACGTTCTTGACTATTGAAAGGAACTATCGCTCTTTGTGACCGCAGCACTTGCAACTTTAGGAATAAGGGGCATTCGAGTTAAAGCAACAGCCGGTTATCCCTTTTAACCCTTAACCAAAATTAAGCTAAGATACTGGCAACTGTTTCGCAGGACAGCTGGATGTTGAAACGTTTCAGTGTGCTTTTCAAGAACGCTTGCAACGTTTTGCGAAGATTACCTTCATTGACAGGAAAAGCAGGTTAATATTATGATGTAAGTGGCAGGAAGGAAGGGAGAGTACAGTCGGCCGCCACTATCCGCGTATTCCATACAACAGTGGCGTCATTTTACGGAGACCAGCGCGTCGTTACTGAACTTGACACACGCTCTAGTATGCCCTTGCCCGGTGCGGCTGCGATCTTATGTTTTGAATTGCAAGGGAAGACTTTTTCTATATGTATAGCTCTTTAGACTGTATAGAATACTGGGCTCATTTTGGCTTATCTGCTATTTGCCTGTCCCTTTGAGTTTCATAGCTTATCTTCCTGCTTTAGCACAGCGCGTATAAGGAAAGAGAGAAGAAAAGGACTTAGCTATCCTCTTCTTCTTGTAAGTGCACTTTCCGTGTGGGTTTATACTTCAAACCTTTTGTATTTATTCCACGTATTAATACGTCCCATAGGCGATTGAAACAGAGTAATCTTCAAGTGTTCAGAGAAGCAGAAGTTTACTTTGTCCCTCTCCTGTGTGAAGCAGTCAGGTCTTATGATGGCTGGCTTCATATTGAACATGCACAGAGTCCTTATTGTCATTACGCCCCGTGTAAACTTCAGGACGCTGAAGAAGCATTAGGTATTATAAGTAATGCAAAGATAAGTTGAAGGATGCCGGACAAAACACGCAAGTTAAATACAAGTTACTCTACGGTTTGCACATGGAATTCCATTTAACGACGAGGGTCGCTAGGCCGTAGACGCTTGACCACGGTCGGTTCAGCGTTAGTCTATGCGAATAGATGAATAATCTCTGAAATAAGACGTACGTGTGGTCAAATCATGGCATCAGGCTTTCCAACCGACCCTGTGAAATCGGCATTGGAAAGGTCACGACCAAAGGGCGCTAGCGCAAAAAGATTGGGAAACTACGCTCTAACGGGACGGTAAATCGTTTCTGTTGCCGACAAAACAAAACTTACTAGCACTTCTTTTAGGTTCCAGCAATTGCACGTTCTAGATGGTTTTGTGAAGTACCTTGTAGTAAAGAACTGTCAGGCTTTTAGGCAAAGTTTTACTTCATTCTAGTGGCATTAAAAATACAGTCTTCATATGGAGTCCTCGCTATTTCATTTTAGTTTGATAGAACGGTAATGAACAGTAACTGTAATTACAAAAATGGTATGTCCAAGAAGTGGGCATCTAAGTAAAGCGAGAACGACGTTAGAACCTTCTGCTCGCGTTTATCAAGCCAACCTCGTTCGACCTTATGGTTCCTTAGTTGCAGTGAATGCCAACTATGAAATGGGCAAAGCAGTTCCAAAGAAAATGATTATGTTGACGTTGCAGAGCATTTCCGAATAGGCTGAAGATGATTAGTGCGTATTAACAGTTTGCTTTTTCCAGCCACAGAAAATGGATATGTCGTTAAGGCTCAGGTGCTTGCTGGCGGGCGAATGAAAGGTTATTTTTCCAGTGGCCTGATTGGCGGTGTGCATATGGCTTCCCAGTAAGCTGCTACTTGATGTATTCCGCTTAAGGTCTTTTATTCTATCTAGACCACACGAAGCTGCGTCCTATACGGAACAAATGATCGGACATCATCTGGTGACCAAACAAACCGGGGAGGAAGGAGTTTTTGTGCGCAAGGTGTGTTCGCTACTTCATTGTTAACAGTTTAAAATTCCACTGCGTAATACTATAGTACTTCGTTCTCCTTCGACAAGTAGACAGCTATAAGGAGTGGGCAGTATTTGTAATAGTTTTTATTTTTCAAAGGCAGTGCTAATCATTCGTTATACACATGTTGTCCTCATTGTAATGCGTGTTCGTATAATATGAATTCGCTAATAGGTGGTTTGCTTACGCAAATATTGTAGAGGACTTGATAATATGTAGCAACGAGATAATGGTACTCAAGATTTTGGAGATGTTCTGAATGCTTGACCCGATGAAATGTCCATCGAAGAGCTGCAACACCTATTGCTGGTGGAGAAACTGGATGATGACTTAAACCAGAAAACTGTCCAGCTACAGTTGAGTGTAGCAATCTAATGATTGAGAAAACCATGCGCGATTACAGATAAATGGTTTGAAGACAGTGACTATGCGATACTTAACAGGATAGTTATAAGAAGCACCCAAACGAGGTTGGAACCGTAAAATCAATGGCTGCATGATGGAAGTGCATTTGCGAAGCAGGAAAAGCTGGAGTTTTTCTCTGAACCAACGAAGAAGATGCATTACGTTTACAAAGAAATACGGCTACTTACATTTGGTATGACAGCAGGTCGTCTAAAAGCATGCACGAAAAAGGAAAAAGCTTCAGGCTATAGAAAAAGGTTGTTTAACCAGCTTAGCGTGTTATACCCGTTCGAGCATCTAATAATTAACTGAATACTGTTCGGTGAAATTTTCTTTTAATTGTTGTTTACACTGAGATTTCTTCGGGTCTTCTGCCCTAAACGACAATTTTCCTACAATTCGTGCGTTTCATACAAAACGCGATGTTTTGAGGAACGCACTTGTCGCGCTATATGAGGAACTGACTGTTAGCTACTTTCCTGTGCAGCGGCAAACGTATCGAAGACGAAAAAAATTTCAGCGAAGGGGACCTGATTAGCATAAAGTAGAAAGTGAGAAGCAATTTCGAATACTATTCTGTATCAGTACTGAATAAGCGCGTACAAAAACTTTTTCTTTATCTGTTGGATTAAAAATAATTATATCTGTGCTTATTCCAGCACATTTGCGCAGCGTCGTAGCAGTGACGATGCCTTTGTTGTAGAACGCGCTTGCGAAGTGACCTTTCAAAAGTTTCATTGTTTTTAAGCAAAAGATGTTGTTTGGCGTGATTTGCTGTTGCTTTGCAGTGCTTAAACTTATTGGCGATTAGGAACGTAAAGCGCAGCGCAAGTTTTGTTGCCTGAAGCGCCCCATTTCGAAAGTTATTTTAGCACGCTGTACCCAGTGTCTATCTTTTTAACGCTGTGTCTTAAATATCATCACGGTTATGCAGCAATCTGCGGAGTGACGTTCATTGTTTTTCAGGTTATGATTTCTGAAAAGGTAGACAGCTTGCGTGAAACTTACATCGCTATTCTTCTGGATCGCGAACACAGTTGTCCTATGATCATGGTCAGTCCTGCGGGGGGCATTGACGTGGAGGAAACAGTGCATAAGCATCCTCACCTGATGTTTACTGTAAAAGTATCTCACTGAAGTACGGTGTTCTAAGAAAGTTGGTTAAGGAAAGAGTCAACATAATGGAAGGACTGACATGGCATGTTGCGCAGGAATTGGCAGAAAAGATGCAGTTTACTAAGGACATGGTTGACGAGGTGCCGTCTTCTGGTTATCCTTACGTGGCAAACGAATAATTTGCCCAAACATTAGGTAGCCGAGCAATTGCAGCGCCTTTATCGTGCTTTCATTGAAATGGATGCTACGCAGATCGAGATAAATCCTTTTATTCATACGGTCGACAACAAGGGTAATTTTTGTTAGCGCTAATTTTTTATTTAAATGGTATTTGCAGTTTGTTGCGTCGACGCAAAGTTGCGTTTTGATGACAGCGCCGCTTTTCGACACCAAGAAATATTTGATTTACGAAACGATCTTGATATGAACCCAATCGAGCGAGAAGCCAGCAAATACAACCTAAGCTACATCACCCTCTCCGGAGACATCGGGTGTATGGTAAATGGTGCCGGGCTTGCAATGGCAACAATGGACATAATAAAGCATTACGGCGGTGAACCCGCAAACTTCCTGGATGTCCGGGGAACTGTGACTGAGTCGTCCATTTGCGAAGCTCTCAGAATTCTTGTTGCCGATCCAAAAGTCTGAAAAGTTTATTTGACCTTCTTTTCATTCTCTGTACTTTTTTCAGGTAAGGTGCGTCTTCATTAATATTTTCGGTGGCATAGTCAATTGCGAAACCGTCGCCCGCGGCCTTATTCGTGCAATGGGTGGAATGCCAATAACTTTGCCCTTGGTTATTCGTCTTTGTGGTTTGTGGGCAGTTTCAAGCATATATTTGTTTTCAGTCTGAATGTTTTCAGGCACAAACGATCAGTTGGCCTATCACCTTTTAGAAGAAGCGGGCATTAACTTCCATCATGCGTTTGATTTTTCAGACGGAGCAGAAAAGGCAGTGGAATGTACCATCACTGCCCGTGGTTAAGCCTGCACCAACTTCCTTGCAGTGTGGTTGCCAACTGCAGTTACAGCTTCAACAGATTCTTTGTTATTTCGGTATTCACCCTTTCCCGCTATTGCTGGGTTATGGCTGGAGGTTCCCTTTTGAGCTTTCTACGGGTCGTTGAGGTGGTAGCCTAAGGCGCCTGTTATTGCTTTTGGTCTTCTTGCCAAGCGGTTGTGATTACAAGTGGGTTTTTACGAATTAAGCAATGTCAGTTTTCATGGTAATGCCCACTTGCATCCTTAATGTGTGCAAATTTTGTGATTAAACGGAAATGCAGTTTCCAGGAAGCATCTTCTCTGGCCACTAAGCAGCGCCTGCAATCTAGGAAGAAAGGGCTAATTAATGTTTAGCTGAGCATGTATCAGTAAAGATGAAAACTTTGCCTCTTCATGTTTACTCGTAAAAGTTTTCAATACAGATTTTTTACGCTCTCCGGGTTCTGAGCTGCAAGATAAGTTGAGCAGTTGCTTTTCCTAAGAGGATGACTTCTGTTGTAGTTACCAACGTCTGTGGTTAGGGAAAATGCTTAATCAGTGAGCATATGAGCAATAACCATGAAATGAAATTTCTGTTATGAACAAAGCCTCAATGGGACGAACATCTTTAATCGGCACTGTCGGAACAGTTTCGAAGAAAAATAGCTATCAATGCGTTTCAGAAAGCTAATTTTTCAATTGGTAGCGTACATTTTGCAGTAGCTCACATAAGAACCTTAAAGGCACAATTGAATTGTGATCGAACATTACAGTTTAAAACAAGCTCTGAAAGGTCATGTGAATGAAGAAAAGATCAGCTTGCAGTTGCTAGAAATGGTAAAAAGTCAGCGCTGTGACCAAACGCTGATCGGAAAGGAGAAAAAAACAAAATGACCAGCCGTCCACGTTGTCACGGTAGTTAGCGACGGAGAGGAAATCTGCACGGCCACATTCTTGCAGCACTTCTGACTTGCAGACTACAGACATTCCTCATGCATCCTGTGTGTAAAAAAGTCTGGCGTGTATCTGTGTTGTCAGTCAGATGAGCCAATTGGCAATAAACAAGCGGATGTTATGACAATGCACCAACTAGTATGCATACCAACACCGCCGTTGCAACTAATCACATTCGTCTGAGGAGATATGTCGGCAAGCTATTATAATTGCTTGTTTGCTATTTGGGCATATTCTAAATGTTGCGTCCGTGATGGCTTCTGTAGAAGCTGGCCGCGGTATACTTTACTTCAGATGGCTACAGACTCGCTTCATTCCAAATCACCACAGCATGCAGTGGTGAAGTAAAAGTGAGTGCACGGTCACTGGCGGAGTAACCTTCCGAATTTGATCAGCGAAATGTGTCCGTTTGTAAATGCAGTTGTGGAAACAGACCGCTTTGTCTCTTTTTAGGCTGAAGTCCTTCATTTCTCCATGATCGCTGCAAATGTCCAAGACTTGTGTGATACTTCTTGACTGTAGGATTACTTCTGATAGCAGCGATGAAATGGATTCTGGAGCGGTGATGGTCACCCCACAGTGCGTAGCAATTCGCAATTGCATAGTGAATTTTATCGTGGGTAGGCAGAACTTTCAATGCTAGAAATCCAATTTTCAAAGCTATCTTAATAGTTCTCCAGTTTCTGGCAGCAATAATCAGATTTATCCACGCCTCGGCGTGATGCTGATTGGTTTTGATTGCTTTCAGCCATAACGCAACAGCATTTCCACTATCATTGTTGCTGTTATACATGTTTCCCATATTGTAAAAGCAGTCTGCGCAGTTTGGTTGATAACGAATTGCAATTTTGTATGACATTTCAGCTTCTCTGTACTTTTTCAACTTTGTTTGAACGGTCCCCAGATTCATCCAAGCAACGGCAAACTCATGGCTGAATAATGATAAATTGTGATTACCTGTTCAGTTGTAGACTATATGCAAAAATCAACAGCAGTAAACGCATTAAACGTTTAATAGCAGCATCTGTACAGCGGAAATATGTAACTCGATCATGATGGAGGTCTACCTACATGACAATGATACATGAATATTGATTACATCTACCTATATGATTACATGAAAATAATCAAAAAATTTAAAAGCACGCAGAAGAAGGGGTGTAAACTCTTTGTGCCCAGTTAGCGACCTGCGAAAGGAAACTCTTCTGTCTGCGTTTCGTCAACAATTCTTTATACGTCTGGAAATGTTCCTTCTTGACAAACTCAGACAGTGAATCTGGCACCCACTTTTGTATCTTTTCCATTGTGTGGACGTACCTACGGTGTACATTAAGTGCTTCTGCGAGTTTCCTCGTCATTACAGCTTAGCTTTGGTCAAGCAGAGTCTTCAAACCTCTATCTTTATTGCTTGAGGGGTTCCCTGACCTCAGTCAATCGCTAACATCGAATTCCTCCCTGCGGAAGCCTCTTGCCACCTTCAACATATGCATTCTGACAGAAACCTATTCCCATAAGTGTCTCACAAAATTTTCTTGGCCTCCGTTGCTGTCTTTCTGGAGTTCGTGACAGAAAGATAGGGAAAGGATGAATAGACGTCCTGAACTTGCTAGAATTTTCTTGTGGGCAGGCAGCAGGTGTCTGGCCGAGTCATGGCCACACAGGAAAACCGATGAGCTTGCGCAATGATTGAGACTCTTGAAGCACATGCTTAGGAACAAGGATTTATTGCCAGACCTAATACTAATGCAATGGGACTGCTTCGATTGTGAGAAGAGACAAGATCAATCAGTGTTCCTTTGAATAAACCGGGTGTTGTTTACGAAACCAAATGTGGTTGCAACGCCGGCTGTATAGGAGAAATGGGCAACATTGCATTTCGCAGGTTCGATCAACGCACACAGAATTTGACCAGTTATTAGAACAGTGACCGGAGGCTCAATGAGGGAGTTACCGCTGGCCGCAGAAAAATATCAACGGCAGAACTACTAAAGGCCACGGACAAGGCGATAAAAGCCTCCGTAGTCATTGAGCATGCCTCTCCGTTCTCGCACAACCCACGTGCAAAGATCGTGCGTATAAAGAAGCGATTTACTGCCCTGTCTGTTTGTAGAATAGGTTAGCGTCAAAGCTTGCGAGATACTTCTGGTTCCGTCGTCAGCGAAAGACCAGAGGTTTCGCTGAAAAGGGAATCAGAAGTGTTTCGCATGCTTCGACAGTCACCTACTGCGCATACAAACGAAGCAATAAACCATTTCTTTACTCGTATAAATCACGGCCCGTTATGAGGTGTTGAACTTTCAGACCAAAAATAACGTTCCATGACAGCCTTTTCCATTCAAGGCGCATAATGGAGGCGCTTTACATCAAAAGGACCGCTACCATCAATCGCGACAGCGAGGCAGCGGTTAGGTAACTATCGAGTTCACTAGTTAAGAAATATCAATGCTGCACCTTACCGAGCTAATCACACTCACTGTTTCCACTGGCCTACGTAAACCTCTTACCGAATGGACTTTTTCTCTCTAACATCGCTGACGACAGAACAAGAGTGGCTCCGAAATGCACCTTCTCTAACAATTTGCTCGTCTATTCGCTAATAGGGCTCTTCTGTAGTTTGTGTAATTACAAAAATCTGCGGCAACGGCAAAAGCAGTGAATGAAGATTAATAGGAAAATATCGAATCCCATTAAAAGGCGCCCAGTGTTCGGCAATGCAATGAGATATATAATAAAATGTGGCTCTGGATCATAAGACGAACCGCATACAGCTACACAAAAGTAAGGTTGTCCCAATTGAGCAGAAGTGTCATTTCGTTTCTGATGCAGTCCTTCTACTGTTTTGAAATTTTGTTAGCGAAACTTTCAGAAGGCCTTCCCCGTCTTCAACGTCTGTGTTAGCACGTATGAAGCAAAAGTAGCTACTCACTTTGCTGCCACTGCTCGTTGCAGTAACTTTTCTGCGTTCGCATACTGACGTGCGTTGAGAAACAATACAGCCAAATTGTTAAGCGCGAAGTCATAATCTCCGTTGAGTCTAAACGAGTGCATTTTTCTTCGTTATCCTGAAGCTGCACTTACGCAATAGCTTTTTCGTAGTACTTAAACGCCTCATCACGCCTTCCAGCTTTAGCATTCAGTTTTCCAAGATTATAATGTATTTTCGCATTGTTTGGACAAACTGATAAACCAGACGTGAATAATGTCCACTCATTGAGCCATTGATTATTTCGAAGGATACATCGACAGGTGAACGCTGCCAGCGTGAAGCAAAAAAGTCCAGTGAATAAATTCTACAACGGGTGAAAGTGCATTCAGAGTCACACGTCTAATTACACACCTTGACGGAGCCGTGTCGCATGGAAGCTTTCACTCTTAATATAAAATAAGCGGCAATCCAGCAAAATCCCAGGGATGGTAAATATAATACACGCTCAGCCAAGACAAATCCAACAGTGAAAAATACATTGCTTGCCGGAACAAAGGGTATTACCACACCTGACAGTCCCAACAGCAAATGCCTTAAAGCAAAAGTAAGCTTTTCATAATGAAATAAACCGTGAAACGCACGATGCCTTCGGTAAAAGAAGACAAAATTATGGGTCGTTTTACGTTGGTGCCCGGAATTTGGGCACACACGAAAGGATTACGTAATATTACGCAATCGGGGTCAACCCGCGTAACAGCGTTACGGGTAATCCTATTAGCATCGGCGCCTTATTCAGCAGACCAGAAGACGGCTAGAACAGCGTTCAGCGAGTCTACTCTGACCTCAGACACCTGCGGACGCTTTGTTATCAGGGAAGTTTCGTAATAAGAAGGCAAACCGAGAACTGCACTGGCGTTACAATGTCTAGCGAGGCGACCAGCACCGCAGTGCAGCATGCGCTGTTCCCAACCATGCAGGAAAGTACCGCGGTGCAGTTCCTCCAAGAACACGGA
>KN538396.1:70568-94838 GCA_000797535.1 Trichuris suis | reverse complement strand
AAAACTGTCACCGTTTAGCAATACGGAATTGCCCTATGCTGTCGGCTACGCTTGCCTAACCATAGAGGAGAGCAGTCCTTGTCACTAGAAGGCTGTGCAAACCCGTAATAACTAAATAAATAGGATTATTTTTAATGATTAGTTCGATTCCCGCAGGCAGAAACGCCAAGAACCGCTTTCACTTCATACGCAAGCAGGGAATTGCGTAATATTAAAATGCGTGGGCGGGCGAAGGAGAAACCGCGGATACGGAGGTCTTACTGTAATATGAATGCTGCAGGAGCCGCTTTCCCTGTTGCAGGCCTGTTCAGTCGCTTCTTCCACCTCATAAGAAACATGAAAAGTAAGTTGGCCTAACTTGATCCTTACTTAGGGGCAGGTGTTAGACTGGTTTGAGGGCACGTACATATAAAGCCTGAACTGGTTTCATGGCCAGTGGATGCATCTATTTTCTCCATGTGCAGTTGATCAGTTCTCTGAAGAAGGCCGATGGTTCGTTATCATACAAAATAACTTCGTCATAACGGTGAATAAGATCATAATTTAGTGTCTCACTCTGAGGTTCCCTAGACGGGATCGCGTAGGTGCAGGCACAAATAGAGTAAACCTACGAATCGGTGGTCAGTAGGAGGCAGCCGTAGAAGAGATGAATGCATTTCGTCGTACTGCCGACAATTTTGATGAGTTTTGAAAACAAACTTTTCTCTCTTATCCTCACAGTTCTGCTGCATGGCTTTGCAGGTGCGCATAGAAGATTTCATCGCTTAGCTAACAACCTGTGAAAGTTCCAAGTAAAAGCATAACTCCAACCAACTCAGCTCGCGTCTAGCGCTCTGAGGTGTGAAGATCGATTGCTCTTGTCATGATGTCGTGCAGGTATGACTCAAGGTCGGGTAACCGACACTTATCTGCTTGTCTGCTCACTGAGAATAACCAGTCCTTCAACAACTTCAAGACCCCCTGTATCGTTTCAACAATGTGCTGTGAGAATAAAAGTTGCAGTAGCAGGAAAAGCTCCCTAACATCGCTGGCTACGAAACAAGAGCAGTTCTGAAACGTACGGTATACATTGTTCTGTATTTATTTTTCTCTAACAATCTGCTCATCCATTCGCTGGTAGGGCATCTTGAAGTTTAATTACAGACTTACACAAAATGAGAAAACCTGACTGAAGATCAATATGAAAATCCAAAAGCCCGTTACAAGACATCCGGTATTCCGAAGTAACAGAACAGCTAAAATTTTAGCTTTTTTCATTGTATCAGTGGTTTGATAGCTATCACAGCTGTTGCTGTGCACTTGCAGAGTTTATAGGAGAAGAAAAGCGGTTTAAATAGAAATTTTAGCGCAACTTTCCGGATGCCATCCTGGTCCATATTTACCAAGTAAAAAAGAGACGTCATCCATATATTAATAAATGCTGATGAGAAAACGAACAGCTCACGGGAGTTCAAAAAAAACCATCTACGAAACAATGACTTTCATTATTGAATGGCGGTCCCAAGCAATGGAACAACTAACAGCTCATGAAAACTTAGCGAATGTTCGGCTTGAAATTATCTGAGAGTCAGTAGCTAAAGACAACCAGTATTATTAGGTCTACCAGAAGGTTTTAGGATACTTTGATCAAAATATTCGAAACGGCCTAACTGCAGCAAGGATCAAGATTTTGATGAAAAATAAGAACCAAAAGCATCAGTGCAGCGTTTCCAACGTGACGCAAGCGGTTTTATACCGACAGCTTAAAAGGCGGGTTCTTTAGATTCAAAAACCGAATGACGTCATTTTCCAGAGCGCTCTGATTTGTGAATTCTTCCCCCGTGCAGGTGCCGGCTCCAAGTGCTTAAAAACATGTTAATCCGTTGTCGAGAGGTCCGGTGAATATGGCGGGTAAGGCAGAGGCCTGATGCCAAATTCGCTAATTTTCTGTAGTGTTTTTTTGCAATGTATGGTCTTGCGTTATCCTACAAGAGGACCACGCAAAGTCTGTTCAGCAATGCCCGCCTTTTTGCCAACAGTTTCTCCATGGCGGCTTCGAGCAGATGGCAATAATAGTCCGCCCTGACCGACTGTCCAGCATTGAGAAGTTTGAAATGAACAATGCCAATATGGAACCAAAAAATGAGCATTGCACTTTCGCATGTGCAGAGGCGACTTGGGAAGTTTCGCCGTGGTTCATTTGAGTATAACCGCTGCCACGATCTCCGTCGATTGTCATACAGAACCCGCTCTTCATCCACAGTGACAATGCGGCGAATAAATGGATCCGCGTCGTTCTGAAGCAACGAAGAAGGATAGACTTCGAGTCCTTTGAACATGTGCTTTTCGCTTAGTTCGTGGGTGACTCACTTATCCAATTTCTTTACCTTGTCCGGCGGCTTCAAATGAGCACATATTCTCTTGCTGGCTACCGCCAAGCTTCATCGCTATCTCATCCTAGACTTGGATCAGATCTGACTCCAACAGCTCCTTCAACGCTTGGTTGTCAAAGTTTGAAGGCCGACTGGTCCATAGTGAATCTTTCAAGCCCTCACAACCGCTCGCGAATCTCTTGAATCAATATCCCGCTGTCGATTAGAAGACACTGCCTGGACCAAACGCTCCACTGATGCTAGAGACCGCTTCCCTTACAGACCGTTTCTACTCTGCTAACTTAGGAAGACAGTAAGCTGCAGTCTAAACGAAGCCACTGTTCGATAGCGCGGAACGCGACCTACACGTTGATATAAAACACATGGCACAGCAACTTTAACAGGCAAAGAAAAACAGGATATAATAAAACAAACTGCTTTAGTGTCCTAAAACTTTCTGGTAGACCCAATAGAACAACCAGCTGCTTTAGCAAATGTTTTCTGTAGCCCAAACAGACATGAATGAAATGATGACAGATATCTATACGAGTAAATTGAATGACGAACGAAATACAGATGACGCGCGGTACCCGCCACGCCTTCCAAGATTTTCCAGGGACTGGAAACTGCAGACAGGACGAAGGCTGACATGTGCTACGCTTTTACCTATATGTGTATGCCCACGGAAAAACCTAATTCATGAATTAGGAACACTAGGAGATTCACCGTAATCAATAAGAACAAAACAGAAGAATTACATGAAAATACTGCAATAAAAGCTCAGAAACATTGAACGTGTACTACCAGTGCTCCCATTTTTATTGGCAAACTCCTTAAGCAGGGACACTTTTCTCCATCAAGAGTAACAAATGCCAGATATTAACGCAACAGTTGGTTTCGCTTAGTTAGCATCTTTAGTCTTTACCGTTGAGTATACTGTTAAGTATTAAAAAAATAACGATTACTTTAACACAACATCTGCGATGCAACGTGGGTGAATCTGATAGCCGAGACAGCGACTAATTGATTAACGAGCAGGTGGTATGTGCACCGCGAGTAAGCTGGTCAAGGTGATGATGCGTCCTTGGTAAAACGGAACAAGTCACAGAAAGATTTCATCACACTACTCAGAATGGCCTGCAGGTTAAAAGAATACGTTCTTCTTCCGACTAATTTTCTCCCACTGCGTTTGACTGCAGGTATGGCAGATCACTTGTATTCCGGTGGGGAAAAATGAACGTGGTAGAAGTAACTCTATTAATGTCTTTGGAAGATATGTAGAACATCGAGAACGTATTGAGCACCATTTTAGTGACTTTTTCGTTCAGGCAGTTTTACTGTCGAGGAGCATTCAGGAGGCAATAGTCAGAAGAACGGAATGTTATTCCACCACTGGGGTGCAGTTACCCAATAAGCTGAAATCATTTTAGACCGGTTGACGAAAATAGAACGGGTTATCAAACGCAGTTCAAAAGATACGTTTCTTCATTTTACTTACGTTTTCACAATCGACATTGACAAGTGAAATAGCTGACCCGGCGCACTTCTGCATCGTGACTAACAAACTTCATATAGCTTCTATTAACTGCCTTACAAATTGTAATACCCTTCATTAGTGCTAGCGCAGAAATAAGACAAGATGCCTGTTAAACAAACTTCCTTAATGCATAAAAGTAAAAATGTGCTTTTAGACATGCCTTGTTTTGTGTTCATTGTTTAAGAACCATATTAGCACTGTCGATACGTGCTGAACAGCTCATACGCTGTCGTTTTGCAATGGCACGAAACCTCCTTTAACCGATGCTAACTTTTTGAACATTCGTTAAGTAAGCTTGGAAGCTTAAAATCGAGTTGGCGCATGAAGATCACTTAAAATTTATTATCGGCTGTTAGTTTTCACCAAGTCTATCTGAAATGCCCGTAACTGTTTAGGATAAACCAGAACAGAAATAAGTAAGAGAAGGGTGACTCAAACTGCTACTGTTGAGTTCACCTGCCTGACAGGAGTAGATTCGTTAGTGGACGACGGTATCTGCTATTTGCTATTAAGGAGCAAATGGTCGACTACACGTCTTCCAGCAGTACACTCGACATCTCCTCAGACGTTTGGCTTGATTCCTATCAACGAAGCTCCTACAAAAACAGTTTCGAGCCACGTCAAGGCAAGCAAATGTGGTGTGTGGTGAACTGCTCTTTTGCCACGCAGCAGGTAAACATTTGCAAACGGTCAAATCCAGTTGTACAGATTCACCTTTTAAAAATTTCCAGGCAATAGAACTGTCCCCTTGAAGAGCACGTCAGCTGTTTCAACATCAGGAAAGCGAAGCGATTTCAAACACGCTTGCTGTGCGAGAATAACGTTTCTGCGGTACCAGTTTTTATCAGCGGGGAATTTCGGTAAAAGCAAACCATCTTGAAAATTAAAGCTGTTTTTAATCTTACCTGCGCTGATTCAATCATTCATGTCAAGGTTAAACGAAGTTTACGAAACTTCGTTGAATCAGGAAATCTTGAACTGCTCGCATTTCTTTATTCACTATTTTCGTTCTTTCTTGTTCTCAACTATGCGCGTCCCGAGGGAATCGTTTCTGAACTTACACTCCCTTGTTGGTAAAAAGTTTCCCCAATGTTTCAAAAGATGAATACGGCAAATGAACATCTACTATTTGCTCTAGTTGGTTAGCTGAGGCCTTAACGGAAAACTACACTTATTAAACTATTCACAATCTATAATAACAGTTGTGAGCCCTGCTGTCAAAATTTTCGGTACATCTGCAAGGTGGAAGACGAAGGAGTTAGGTCAGTAGGCTTCAAACGAGGTCGCTGAAAACGCGTAACGTCTGTTTAGTCGTTGCTTCCTCTGCGCAATGAAAACAACCTGTTTTTCGGTTGCATCGCACCTGTCATAAAAAGTGGATTCCTGTGGCCCAGTATGCCATAAGTTAATTTTCAGGAAAACTGTCTACTATATTCACAATGCGACGGTGCTTTCAGAATGTGGTTGATTCCGTCGTCAGCGTCGAGTGCAAACAACGAATGGCCCCACAAGCCAATAAAATCGGTCCCAGATGCTGTCCTTCACGCCAACACTTATAATAAAAGTGAAGCTTTTGTAATTCCTGCAGCGGTTTTGTTCATTTTGACTCCGTTTAGCTGAATTCGCAATTGATTAATTTTAGTATTAATAGTTTTTTGACTGATAGGGCTTTAGACAGCCTACTTACTCAATCCGTAATATGAGAAATCATTCTGAAACTACTTGAAGTTTTTCATTGGCTTCAAATGGACGAGTCGTTTTACACGGCTGAACTGTCAAGAAATTGGCATTGCACGCCAACACATTCATTCATTTGGCAGCTAACACCAGCACCAAGGGATAAGCTCATTCCATAATAGCACTGGGAAATACAATTTGAAATAACACTCCAAAAGTGGTTACGAAGCTATAATCCTAGTGCTTAAGAAAGTGTGGCGCATTTACAGTGCTCCGCAAAGGGCAACGTGCAAACGAGTAGGAGATCCAATATTACTGAAAAAAACAAAGAATGCATTCAAACAAGTTTTGAAATCGAGATCGCAGAAACCTTATCGCTTGAGTATGAATGAGCATTTTTTTTATTTGGAAAGGCGCAGAGATGAAGAGGTTCATGTCTCGAGTTTTACCCCGCACTAAGATAAGCGCTTCTATTTCTACACGCTTTCTACAAAACTATTAATGGAAGGATATGACTACGGAATATCTTAGCAATATCGATGATCGTTACTGTGCTTCAGGCACTCCGGGAATTTCGCAAGTTCTGCGCACTTTCATCAATACGCCTTTCGTAATAGGCAAGTGAATTTTTATTCCCTATTTTGTATTCGCTTATTGTACAGCACCGTTAATTCGCCTAACTTCAATTTTGTATGCTCGCTGTCAAGCAAACAAATGAAGCGCACCCTTATTTGACCCTGCGCCACTTGCGCGTGACAAGAAGCTCTATTGTCCAATGATTAATCGCCAGCTTCGCGGCATTCAGTCTTTTGAACTCTTGCACAGACGATGGCGTATGGGAGCGCCTTTCCGCCATGAATTGGCCTCCCGTCAAATTCTGCAATGTCGTTCAAAGAATCCTTGAATTGAACGGCCCTCGCGCACTAATTTCCTGTCATTCGAACTCATGTTCAATAGACGCCTTGTAATGCATACAGGGGACTGGCTAGACAGCTGCAATGAGCGCTTGTTCACATTCCTCAGGTCTACGCACGCCGTCTGAGACGCTCACTTATCTGTGTTTTCTCAGCTAGAACGGCGACTCATGCAAATTTGACGTTGGTAGTTACGCTTACCCGTCTCGCTCAGGTTGATAGTGAGCACAAGCTATAATATCGCCTTAAAAGGCCGTACAGGGATGATTCACGCAGTTTAAAACGTTTCTGCGCGACGCTACCGTGATCGCGTATTGATAGATTCTGAATTGCCATCAGCAGCCGGCAAGCGTTGTCGCTGTCGTCGACAGATAGACATTCAGTGCAAACACTCACAGCCGAGCTGTTGGTTTCATTCGCTCAGTCGAGAGAGGTCGAATACCAAATCTTCAATCCACTCGTTGAAGTTTCCTTCACTGATAGCAATCCACGTTGCATACAGCATGCCGAACTGTCCAGCTTGCAACAAGCCCGTGTATTTCGGTTAGCTTTGACGTTTTGGTTTGTTCAGCACGAGACTAAATCGATTCTACTCGTTTCAGCGGAACGCAAAGTCTCCATGGGAAAAGACTGGCATTCCGCCTGCCTCCGCTGTGCCAACGAACCGTGCAGGAAGGTGTTAGTTCCTGGCAGTCACTCTGAAGTGAGCATAAAAATTATTTCCCTTTAACACCCCAGTCGCTCTCGCTGCTATTGTTACCTCAGCAAAAGGCATTCAAAAGCATCCGATTTTCACGTCACTATTCGGACGCGCTTTGTGAACATCTTGCATTTCCCCTAAGAGCGTCGTTAGCAAATGCTAACGTTACGTCTTTTGAAAAAGGAGTGAAATCAAGTTTTTCTTTCACGCCAACGCTAGAACACTCTTTACCACGTCCAAAACGTTCCCGGCTTACGTGTAACGGAACGAATGCTTTTGTCTTCGCCCATTGTTTGTCTCATTTTAAAAAGACTTGTCAATTTTCAGCATGACGGCCGGCCATACTGTAACATGTGTCACCGAGCATTATTTGGCCCGAAGGGTGAGCAGTGAAAACAACATCTCCAAGGCATTTGTCTGCTTCATTCCTGTCCGTATTTTAGGCTACGGTCATGGCGGAACGGAAAGTCACACATTCCACAGTGGAAAGACCGGTTGAATTCACTATTCGAGCGAACTCCATTAAGCGACGTGGTGACGGTGTTTTCCTCACTTCTTCCGATACCGCTTTTGCAAATTTATGAGAGTGCTTTTGTTTACTTTTCATGCATTAACCGATCAGAGAAAAAGTAAACACCTGCGGCGAGAGGCAAATAATTAACGAATTCCTGAACCAGCAACGGGAAAAAGAAACGGACGTCACCTAATAGCGGCGGCTTTTTGCAGTCTTCCGTGGGCTAAGTTCTGCAATAACGGCAAAACGGAGCGCAGAATACGTTTCCATCTTCAGGCTAGCAGATTTCGAATCTCTTTATGAATTAGACAAAGAAACTCGACATATGAAGGATGGCCGTCAGCGCGGTCTTCAACTAGGAACTTCTTCAGCCATGGTTCCATTCGGTCTTGTTGCTTGACGATAAAGAGCTGAAACGCACGAAACTTCTTATCTTTCTGAAAAATTATCAGGATCCGATTTAACCTTCAGCCGTCGCTGCTTAGGTGCTTGTATCTCCTCAATCAAACAGCGCAAGGTCCGAGAAGTTGGATTGTCCTTCTCAGGCAGCTGATGCTATGGACGACGAGATTACGCACAGCAAATACTGCGCTGCCACATACCTTATCCGCACTGATCTGCGCGAAACTGTTTACTCCAAATACATCTTGAATCCATTGTGCTTGCACGTTCATTCCCACCCACAGGAACAGTACAACACCATTGTCTGCAATCAACGAGTCTTCAGTAGTAATTCAGATGACTAAGGTCATTACCAAGAAGATAAGCATTGTCTGACGATAAGTTCTCGTAAAGACAACGAATTCCAATGGCAGCCTCGCGAGACGATTCCAGATTAAGCTGAACAATGCAGGTGTTGCTTGCTTATACCACGGAAAAGTAACCTTGAACTTACAACGGAAATGACGTGAGGGTAAAAGTAATTAACTGATTCCGAAACAGTCATTGAGGGAATGATATGCACAAGCCAAGCACGATCGTCGACGGTCAATTCAGAACCTTTGGAAAAATTGAGCATTAAGGTGCCTACGGTTTAAAAAACTGTTACCGCCAGAAAAGCTGTCACTTTTGAATATGCAGTTGATGAACAACGGTAGAAGCTTCATTGCCTCAGGCAGAACTAACTGACCCAGGCTTGAGGACGGAGAGCATTTCTGACGATAGGTGGCCAACGTCTGCGCCGATCTGGAGGTTAAGTTGTCTCGTACATCTTTTGGGCTTTTCTGCAGTTGCATGCGTTCCGCTAAAACCACAATGTAACTTAAATCGGGTATGTTGCCAAAGGCGGAAACTATCGTTAAAGCATATATGTTTCCTTCGACAATTTTGCCGAAATGAATGTACACAAAATTTCTTAAGGACCAGTGACAAATAGCTGATAGAATACGTCAGCGAATTCTTATGCACGCAATCCGACAACGCAGCGAGGGTGTAATTTCGCAAATTCTTGCAGAAGTTTCTTACATTAGACTGCTTGCAAGTCAGCCATTATTGAGCAAAAGACAACAGTTTCCCGCAGTCAAGGAAATCGAAAGTCGTCAAATATTTCCCTCTTCAAAGTCCCGTGTTCACAACGGTGACAACGTCTTATCTACGAGTGGACAAAAATGCAATAAAAATTTTTATGGACAATAAGACAAGACACTGCATAAATTACGAGTCCTTCCTGTTGTGCACCACAGCAATGATCCACCAACTTCGTCTAGCAAAGGCCAGGTATTGCCTTGCTTTATACAGACGAAAAATATTACGTATGTAAACGAGTCAACTGAGTGCTATTACTTGAATGGATGGAACGCGCCGGCAAACCTGGTTTTCTATTTTATTGGGCACATTATGAGAGAGCGTATGGTTATTTTTGCTCCTTAGCCAACAAGCAGCTCCAGCTATAAAAACTACGATCTTTGACTAAGAGCGGCTCTAAGCACTCCATTGCCTAACAGATTGACAGTTTTTTGAAGACAAATGGAGAAGAACGATAGAACGGTAGAAGTTACGCTCATAGCTTATAAATAATCCAACGCTCTTAGAAGAATGTCTGGCCATTAAACAATCAGGTAGTGCTTGCAAATGCTGCAGGTACGCCATGAAAATAACTACCTTTCCTATAAGTGTACTTTGAAGTGCAAAGAAGATGACGGAACCTCCCTTTGTTATAGCTTGACACGTTTTTATGCATATAATGGCACTTTGTAGACGCAGTAATGCAGTATTAGAATCTTTCAACTTGTTGAAAATAATCTCTCGAGTGTAAACTAGCTGTCAGAGGGTAATCACATTTGCTAACTATAGACTCTTGAAACCTGCCATGCTTCCTTTGAATTGCTTTACCGGGAAAATTAGAATGACCACTCAACACCATTAAAGGTCGAAAACGTTCCCTAAACAACTTTAGAAACGCAAGAAATGATCTTTGTTTTCAATTCTATAGACAAAGGCAATTTAAAAAAGTGACCACCAGCAGACTACTGATGCCAAGAGCGCCTATCGCCTATCCTAACTGAACACGCAGAGCTTATGGGCAAGTTCCACACGGGCTAACATGAAAGATTCCGTAAAACCATAGCAAAGATTTGGTTGAAACTGTCTGCCATTGGCAGCCATTTCTTAGCTGTGCAGCATACCGCCAAAACATTTAATAATTAAGCACTTTTGATCCAAAGTGTACGCCTACAGTTATGCTTAAACAAAATGAAATAGCTTTCATGATCAAATCCCGTTAGACAATCTTAACGGTCTTAACGGCAAGAAGTTCCTTGCAATAAAGACGGACTTGCGATCGTTCCAACAAAAGAAAGCTACCACTACCCATCATAACATTGAAAAAACGGAGCTTCTTCGAATCACGTATTCCAAAAGACACGCTACGCTAAACCCATGAACGCTCCTTTTAACGGAAAATGCAACTTGCGTTAAAAGCGCGTGATAAAACAAATGTCAGAGTAAAATTTACCATTAAATTCCATCTTTAACGCAAAACGGAAAACATCACTCAAACTTTCACAGTTTCTAACAACCCAGACAAGTTCGTTCTGCTCGTTGCGTCATGCTTCCATTATACCTTCTGTTAGATGCTTCGCTTAACAATCTTTCTGATGACATGCCTGCTTAAAACTAAACTTCCTTTGACGGAGTTAAATTTCATGTTACGAGAAATATAGCCAAAACGTTTTAAAAAAGCAGAACTTTTAGTCGAATAACAGGTCAAAGCGGAGCTTTCTCAACGAAATGGTTCCGTCTTCAGCTTGTGGTCACGGCGGATCGCCGCAGCTACTTGACGATCTCTAAGTCGTTGCAACCAGTTTAGCGCTGAGGACTTCATCGCTTATTTCCAAAAGCTTAAGCTTACTCAGTCTTGACCGCATTTCTGTACAGCATGACATATTCCTTTTCAAATAACCGTGATACAGTTTCCTTCGTCAGGAAACTGTTAGGCAGCAAACAGTGTAAGCAGGTGAATACCACACCATGTAACTGAATTGCCGGACAATGATAAGCAAGGATAGCCTCTTTCGTGTGGGTTACCTCTCAAAATGCGCACAATGTTCAGACCCTTCATCGCAGCTTATCGATTATATGTCAAGCCTTGTCTCCAACATCTTATCAGTGAAGCATTCTCCATGACTTGCAGAAAAGGCAACGAAATATAAGTCAACCTCATATTTGAATTTTAACCGACGATATGCTTTCATATCGCTAAAAAAAATTAACTGTTCGGAAACTAAACTAAACAGGAGCACTGCACAACGCTGACTTTCACCAACTCTTAAATTTCGCACGTAGTTTCTCTTTGCAAAAATCAACTTACACGATTAATCGCATAAACCATATTAACTTAAATCAGCTCACTGCTTGTCCTGCTCAAAGGATCACAGAAATTAAGTAACTTCGCTAAAGTGAAAGCAAGGGAAACGTAGTAATACATGTACGCTAAAAAGGTCTGCAGAGCGGGTTTCCCTTCGCAATTAGAAAAAAATAGCGACTAACGAACAAGAGCCTAACGGCAAGAACAATATTTATGTTACAGGCAATGTAAGAAATCAGGCATTCTATAGAATGCCCAAAATCTTTAGGCAACGTATTAAATCGAGACTTTTCACCTATGGCCCTGCAAACGTACAGTAGCGACACCTACGGAACAAAGTGAGTTGTTTTCTTCGCTACTTTTCCGGCTATACCTTCCTTATATCCTGCCTTAGGCTTAGGCTAGAGCGGAACAGGATAGCTGACAACGATGCGAGGAAGACTCGGTGCTTTGGTCGTGGAACCTTACCGGCTATCGTGTTTTGCCCTAGCCTAAGCCCGTGCCAAAGTATAAGGACAGCACAGCCAGACGGTAGCGCGAAAACAGCACACTCTGCCCCGCTGGTGTCGCCACTATAGACTTGCGGGATGGTAGGCGACAAGGCCATAAAATTCTCGACTGCCAAGATGGGATTCACACTGCCTAAATATTATTTGGCATTCTATATAACGCCTAGAGGAACTACACAGCATATTAAAATAATACAGACATTTCATACTTTGCCTAACAACGTCACGCATTCTATCGAATGCCTGTAACATTTACATCAATAAGCACTAAACTTTATTAGCACACACTTGGTAAGGATAGCAGAATCCAGGATCTATACTGTTACAAAAAATCTTACTCAGAAACCGCGATGACTATGACACATACTTTTACCGATCACAAACCATTCGTTCATTAGAGTGGCGTTTACTTTTGAAGTTACCAAATGGATGAACCTAATAGATATTTGAAAGAATGAAGTTACGTCGCATAGAAGGGAACACGCACTCGTCTCTTCTCCTTAGTTCGTTTTTCTTACAGTCTAAAGTTGGGAGCTTAACTCAAACACGATTCCCTCCGTTTCTGAACTGTGCAGCGGAAGCATAAATGAGCAAGGAGCAAGGTAGGTCAAAAGAAAAGCATCTGAATCTGACGAAAAATTTATTTAAGGGGAACTTTCTACTGACAAAGAAAAAGTTAGCATTTTCTCGGCTAAAAATTCAGCGAGCGGATTTTTAAAATGAACCTTTTAAATGAAGACTCCCTTCAAGTTACACCTTGTATTTGAGCAAGTTAAGAAAGTTTGCATACCTTGCTTCGATAGGATATTGATCATGGTGAACAAATCGGCTGATCGATACAGAGCAGCAAAATCAGGCGCAGTCGCAAGGGCCAAATTGTGAATACGCAAACGACGTTCCCCACTAACGCTTGTGAAAAGAACTGCCACTTGGAAGTAGGCGTTTCCTGGCTCCAATTTGTCGTCATGCTTGATTTCTATACTTATGCATTTGTCTGAATCTAAAGCGGCCATTTCAACATCGGTTGCATTATTCATGTAGAAATTCCCAAAGAAGTCGGTTGGGCGAAGGCCTATATACAAAGGGAAACAAACTTGCCAGCGGTTTCTACAATGTCGCTCTGGAAAGAATACCTTGACTAGTCCGAACTCGCATAATCGCGTCAAATATTATTGGCCTCTCCAAATCGTGTTTCAGATCGGCAAGGAAGCGATCACCGTCAACTTCAGCCTGCACGTAAACGCGCAACTCAGCTTTTCCTTTGAATCTAATTACGCGGAGGTTACCTCAAAGTAAGGATATCTGTACACTTGGCCACCAGACAAGCTGCTCACTGAGCTAATTGTAGCAACGTCAACGTGTGAATTTGGAAATAAGAATAAGTCCACGCAGCATCCCGCGGATACACATTCTTCACCCAGTTTATCGTAGAAGTCACCTTGAGGCGTAAGGACTGTCTGCAGCCACGCAACTGAACTAATGGTACTTCCCTCAAACGACCGCAGCCGCCTCACCTTCTCTTTATCCGTACCCAATAGCTTGCGGTCTTCCCGACTTTTCAATTTACCAGGAGCTTCCAATGTTGGCAGCGAAGTGTGGAAAACGAATAGCTTTCCTGCACGGCCGTACGCCTGAAGTACCTTTACTTTGAGGATATGCTCTGCGTTCATTTTTATACTTTCAAGGTTTCGATGCCGGCTTGCAGCACAGGGCCCAACACAACGTCAGTGACTTTGTTCTCACTGAACATGGTCAAAATTTTCTCGGTCAATCTGAGTTGAAGAGATAACAGGATGAGACAAACGGAATCATACAATTTCCCGTACTGCTCAATGATCGCACCCGCTTCAGAAGGCCGAACAAAAAGGTTTTTGCCCATTGGGACGAACATTTCTTGCACGTCGTTGACGACCAGCATTTTGGGCATTGCGCTACCTTTCTAAATCGGCGCAGCTCAATCGAAAGGAGAAAATAAAAACTGTCAAAAGCTTACCTTCAGTTCGTAAAAATGAACTGAGTGGTCATATGTAACGAAAGCGACTTCTATGGCCGAATCTTTGCCGTGTTCCTTCGGAAGGTTGTGCAACAGAAATTTGACGTTCTGACAGAACTTATTAACAAGACCGCTGCGCACCGCATTGTAGGAAACATCAAGCATGAAGATGAATACAGGCGGTTGTGGCCAAATCCCGTCCTGGAGAAGTTTACAACTTTATAACCAACGGACGTTTCGAATAATACTTTGCAGTATTCCTTCGTAGCGACGTATTCGTACGAGCCAAGATGGAGCTCTGGACGTTCCATTGCATCAATTCGCCGACCAGTATGGTCGAGATGAGAGAAATATTGCTCAGGCACTGCAAAGGGCATATGACACGAAAACGAAATGAAGTCAGTAGATTGTACCTTCCGTTGACACTGAACAGAAGGGACATCGAAAGCGACGGCCACCATCGAAAAAAGTCATGAACGGGCACATATACGCCTTGCATCGATGGCAGCGAACTGGTCCCAGTTCACCCATGTTTACAACTGGCAAAGGGCGCTGAAAGGGACCAGATACATTAGCGTGCAAAGCGTCATTTCGACATATATTTATACTTGCAATACCTCTTCAGCAGACAAGTTAGCCATGGGGGTTATTGACAGTCCAAAGGGTAATGCACTCTGCTTCAGGAAATCATTGGAAACGGGCGCGTTGTAAAGAGTAGCTCTCACAAATTTTGGATTGCAATTACCTGCAGCACAGAGAAAGGAATCTTGAAACTTGGACTTACGATCATTCAAAAAGCAACCTTGATCCTCAGCAAAAAATTCCGTGGTACAAAGAGGTGGTTGTTCAGCGTGGTCAAAGCCTGTTTGAAAAAGACCACCGCGAGCCTTTCGGTCGTCTTCAACCACTTGAATCTACACGTTGATCAGTATGAGCTCCCGTCAACTGATAGTATAAATTCATATACCAAGCTGGGCATCATATTGGGATCCAAACGCTTTTGACCGGCACCAACACCACCTGACATGGCGTCCATTGGAGGTGCCGGAGGACCCATTGGAGAGGGAAACGCTGGTGGAAATGCACTCTACGTAAGATCACTAATGTGGCTACAAGTCAAACAGACAGGTTCCTTACTCCAGATCCTACGGAAGAAGGGGGAAGTTTCGGCACAGCTGGAGGCGCATAGAATCCAGTACCACCCGGTGGCAAGGATGGCTGCGTGAAGAAATCGCAGCTACACGACTGCATGCAAAAGAACCTCTTACCGGTGCAGAAACTGTTGGTGGAGCAGCATATTGAGAGTTATACGGTCCTTGCTGGTAACTATACTCGCTCTGCTTAAACTGTGCTATTCCTGTAGCAGACGCATCTTGCGGCAGTCTCGCCAAAGTTGCCGTCGGTTGGTTCATACACGGAATTTGTGGTATGGACGGCGGCGGTTGCTAAAAGATCAAACAACTAATCTGGAATATACACTCGCAAAACGATCAGTTTTACATTTATAGGTCTACACTCTAGATGCAATAATAACTATGCATTATGTTGATTACGGCTTTTGCTGTTGTTAGATCGGTGCGAAGTAAAAGTCAAAACGCTTTTAATTGTACACGAATGAGTAAACGGGGCTTTCGGGACTGACCTTGTCCCGTCGTCAGCGTGATGGTCTTATCATCCTTATAAGCAGTTCCTCCCAGATTAACTCTTCAGATCCGATTACCGGAGGATGCTACAGTTGGCTGCATAATCATTAAACAACTTATTCATTACACCATTCATCAGAAATGAAAACTTTCATATTAATATTTGCTTTTAATCCATACATGGGAACTTAATAAATTATGAGCCTCGTTTTCTTCATCTGGCTGGGCAGGAAACACTAATAACAAAAAAACGAAATTTAAAAGATCTGACAGACCATACTTGCAAATATTTCAGCGCTGATAAGTAAAAACCTTGCGCGAAGTCTGAAGCAGCGTCGCGCTAGCAGACCAATGGCATAGAAGCAGCCTGTTCACTTAAAAATAAGACGATGCCGTCATGCATACGGCTATTGCTTCTTACTAAGAGTCCAGTTAGGACATGCAGTGCATATTGATGTACTTAAAAAAATACTTCGAACCACAATAAGAAATGTATCAACGTAATACACGCTTCAAAAGCCAAAAACTACGTGCTTCAGAAGCCAAAAATGGAAAGAGAAAAAATAGCTCTACGCACCAAAACCGAAGGCATGTTGGCACTTCCCTGAGGCACCGAATAAAGTGTTTGCACCGATGGACTTTGTTCAGAAGGACAGGTAAGGGGAGGTATTGCACCAGGTGCTACAACGTTTGGCGACACGTTGACCTCTGCCCTTTTCCCCATATCAGGTATCATCGCTCCTGGCAACCCAGTTCCCCTTTGAGGCAACTGACTGACCAAAGGACTATTCGACCTATTTCCGTCAGCGAACGCAGCAGCTGAGGTTGCGCTAGTAAACTGAGACACTGGCTGAAATTAAGGAGTACACCTCTGCAACGTTTCCAACTTTTCTCTTACAGCAGGATTCGCGCCTAACTGATGGGAAACCGGTTCCGACGTCACTGGATTAATACCAGAAGGATTAACATGTGCTGGAAAACTGTAGGCCGAATTCATTTCTTTTGGCACCTGTGAATATGCCGAATATGCAGGAACCTGAAAGACGAACTGACGAAATAAAGAAACGGCACGTCAACGAACCGTGTAAGGTGCAGTAGATGTATTCAAGGAATATGGTTGATTATCATATCTAAAACCGTCAGTGCCCAAATTCATTTTCTAAAATGTTCACTTCTGTTAGACGCTAGTACAATTCACACACAATTCACCTGGACATGGCCTGCAATCTGATGCATCTGCACATCAGGTGAGAAATTTCGCTCGCCTGCCGCTACATTCGGAAAAGGATACATTTGCGGAAGGGGCTGAAGTTAAAGAAGCAAGTAACCGTTACGAATTTAAGGATATACAATGATCTTTGCAACTGCACAGCCCTTTTAATGAAGCATACCATTTCCTTGCTCAAATCAAGTAAAAGCAACGCATTCTACTTGCATGCTTCAGGAAATTACACTCACTCTTCCGCTGTCGGGTAGTCCATTTTGCGCTGGCTGCTGGACATGCCCTGGAAATGGAGGTAGCTGGGAAGCAACGTTTTCGCGTGGAATCTCCATTGTTGAAAGATTTGGTCGACGTAGATGAACTAAACTGCCAGAATGAAGCAATTCGCAAGAAACCTAACCTTGCAATCACAATTTCAACACCAGAAACTTAAGGCCAACTTTAAACTATGCACGCACCGAATCGGCAATGCCAGTAACGCCAAGCTCTTAATAGCGAACGTGGTCTTACCCAGAAATTACTGTATCAGTTTACGATTGATAGGTTTCCTAAAATACCCTGCCTGCATGTAATGCATTTCAGTTAATAAAAATAGACTGGCTAGGTGGTGCTAAATGTGAACACCTCAACGCGCGTTTGGTTGAACAAAATATTTTCTTTTTTATTACTCGAATACTTAGAAATAGGCTTTGCGATTGAGACGTGCAGCAGTATTTATGTTGGTGCTGCATTAACTGTGTACCTTAGCGATCCTTTTGCTACTTCGTACACCTCGCAACAGAATCAGCTGCGCGAAGTAAAGGCATGAAACTTTGCTACCCGACTGTCTAAGAAGAATCCGCAAAGTGGAAACAAGGCTTATTAGCAATGATTGAATATGTATTCAAGCGTGAAGGACACATTATCTCAGCATTCGCATGTCGTTAATTACTCTTAACCTACGCGAAAAACTGCAATTTATGATTTACACGTGATTGAAAACATGGTTCTTCTTAACGGGACCGTATGTCTTCATATTGTATAAACGTTTCATTTTACGGTGGTGCCCGTTTTCAATTTAGAAACTCCGGAGCTTTCGGGTGTAAGCGTCACCTGTCGTCAGCGGTAACTTCTGCTTGTTACCGCTGACGACGGGTGACGCTTACACCCGAAAGCTCCGTAGTTTCTAAATTGAAAACGGGCATCACCGTAAAATAAAACGCTTACACGTGATTACAGAACAACGACTAACCGTACGTTTCGGAACTGCTCCTGCTGCTTCTGCTTCAACTGCTTACACGTGATTATGAAAATCAATTTAAAACAGTAAATCACCGACATTCAAAAGAAATCAGATTTTCAAATGCATCGACAGATCGGATTGTGGAAAAACGTGGCTTTTAAACATATCTGGCAATCTGCGTTCGTCGTACGTTCAGGCCAACCCTCAATGCACAAACTAAGAAACTACCGGAGAACGGTAACCGGTGAGTACCGTCCCCTCTGTACTACTGATTTCACATCAAGCTACCAGCGTAGCTTTTACTTACGGACTGACCCGTTCAGGAAGTACAAGAATATTTCGAAGCTTCCAAGGTCTCTTCTGGACCTGTTCTAGGCAGAAGCACAGGATAGTATGAAGGGGTGATGAACCTGTCAGTTGCGCTTTCTGTTCTTCAATGCCAACCAGTAAGTGATGCCAACGGAATAAAGCAGCTAGAAAATTGAAATGTACTCGCCCCATAACAAAGAGTCACATTCAAAGGTGAATGTTAGTCAGAAGTCATTGATCTCTGGCGGGTGCTCCAGTTGTTCTTTATCAACGCATGCATGAGGGAGTTGGTTTTGAACTAATGAAAGTATGAGTTACATTGGTCAGTTGCCTTTCTCCGTTTAAACCATCGTAACACATGAAGTGTGCCGCTGCAGAGATTTCACGCGTATGTCATACTTCTTGTCAGAACGAAATTTTAGTAGGTGGCACATTGTGGTAGAGATATGCCGCACGCATCACTGTCGCGTGTCTGTTGCTGCAGCGTACTTATTTTTTCTTCGTCACGTTCTTGATCTGCTCGCCAACAATCTCTTATTTCTTGAGGCAATTCATGTGTTGTCTGAAAGTTTAAAAAGAATGCAGCGCAACTAAGCTGCTTTTGCAGTGCCACGACTTTGCCGGATTGCTGAAGAGAATCAATTTTTCTTTTCGTTTAGTCAGGAGCGCGTAAGTACTCGTTCTGCCTTGCGGATAGCGCTGCACGACCAGTTCCGTTATCTACATGGTTTATTCACTTACTGTTTGCATCTGATCAAAATTTCATTATTTGACCAATCTGATGTCATAATATGAACACGGAAACGGCCCCTGCTACAGCAGAAACCTATTTCAGAGAACATTACGAGCCCACTTTGCAGCTAGTATATCACTTTTTAATAAAACTCCAGCTTAGTGAACACAACTTAGTCGATGGATTCAAATTGGCCATTCGTATTCACTATATGTAATGAAAGCCATTGAAAAAAGTTCCCTCGCTAGGCCATGTGGTTCCAAGCCATAATGCTCCTATGGCAGCTGCTCCGTTTATTTGAACGCAAACGGACAGTACGAAATGCTCTTTATTGCAACTCAATGCTGTGACTGTTTTACTAAAATAGGTTCTCCACTATCAACTTGCACTGATCTAAACAAACGGAGAAGTAGTACTACTCAGGCTTCACAGAAGCAATTTCTGTGCAATATTAGTAGGGCAAGCTTTTCAGTTTACCTTCAAGTTTCATTTATTTGGAACTATTCCTTCCTGCTGACAGTGATATACACCGTGACCAAAGCGCAGCTGCTGCACTAACGGACAGATTAGCAGTCGCGGTTTTTCTTGCTATAAGGTGTGAAACTTTCAGAACCAATTACTTTCGTCTCCACTGTTCAGAGACATTGGTAGTTTGCTGGTGAAATGAACAAAAGGCTTCAGAAATGGAATATTACTGATCCGTTACAAAGCAGTTCGTGTTCAAACATGTTTTCAGTTAATTCAAGACAGTGCTGATACAAGTTCAGGGGATAATAAGGTTACATAAGAATTTCAAAACGATTTTGCGGGTATTGAGCTTTTATAATCAGCCTGTAGTTGCACAACGAAAGTTCTAACAGAGGTCGTGAGGAAGTTTGTTGGCAAAATGAGATGTCTGTGCGGTAGGATAACAAGTTTTCTCAACCTCCATCATCCAAATGTCTAAGTGGGTGTTCCTCAAGAGGAAAGCTCCTGAGTACAATTGTACATCCAAGAGGGCAATGTAAGCCAACAAGGCGATGGGGAGAGGGCGATGCAAGATTGAGGGCGCGCTGGAACATCTGCCCCGCTCTTGGGGAAGGAGCGATTGCAAACTCGCTTCAGACACATCTGCAAGGAGTAATTGACAATAGACGTTTGGCCATGGTTCAAAAGACGTTGGTGGTTGACGAAAGGCTTGAGACAATGTGCAAGTCTTTGAGGAGTTTGAGTAGCGAAGAGATGAACTTAAATTGTAATGACTAATCATTGGTTAATCTGAGAGTAATAGATTTGAAAGGAATTTACGAAATTTTGAGCTTGATGCCTTAACACTGGTGTTATTTCACACTGTTCATTTAGACTGAGAGTCCTTTCGCTGGAGATTAATCATTTTTCAACTAGGGCTAAAATTGCTGCTTATTTAAGAATTCGAGCTACAATTCGCTGGTGCGCCGAAATGTAGGCAGAAATCCAACTTCAATAGCTTTATGCGAATAATGCAGAAAGACTAACGAAAAACAGCACAATAATCACATAAGATCATAAAGGCGAAGATGATGTGATAGTTCAAGACCACCGAACATATCTTGAAATGTGTCTGAGAGACTTCTCCAGCACTCTATCCTGCTCTAGCTGACAGCATTAGCAAAAACTGCTTGCAGCTTTTTCATGAAGGGCTTTATTCCCGTTGATGACAGACGGTTTCTGCAATTAGGGAATAGGTGCTGAACCAACAGATGAATCTGAAAAGTATGAACGCTGTTCCTACGCAGCTTAGTGATCAGTGCTTTAAGAATAATGGGTGCATTTAATATACTACGTAATATACTACGCCTTCAGGCGCAGCCCTGCATCTAACCTTTCTTCACAGGTTCCAAGGACGTTCAGTCAGCTAAATCCGTTCAATACAGTGTTCTTGCACCTTGATCCGTGACAAGAACATGAAAGAACAAGCACCAAACGGTGAAAGTTGTCCAGAAAAGGCTATGCAGCGGAGAAACAGTGCTCAATAACCGAACGCTCCCTTCTGCATTCGCTCAGCTTTTCCCAATGCTCAAAAATAGCAGCGAAAGTGTCTTCAATTTCGTTACTTTTTCAAATAGATTTCCTCCTTTCCTGATCTTGGATTCACGGCTTTGGCCCGTGATAAGGGCCGGGCCAAAGCCGTGAATCCAAGATCAATTATGAAAATACCAAAGCCCGTTACAAGACATCCCGTCTTCCGAAATCCTCCTTTCCTATGCCTTTTGAATTCTAATGTGCATGAGCAGTACAGAGACTTCTTGCTCAAAACACCTCATTCGAAACTCTTTTCTCTAACTACCTTTTCCTCGTTCCATTGATGTTTAAGCACGCAGAATTCTCCCACGATTTCCCAGGAAGATTGAAAACATAGTGATTAGCAGACTTCTTCAGTGCTGCTACTGTGTACTGCTGCTCGTTCTAAGCCGTTCCTAAGTTCTGTTGCGACGTTTGTTAATAAGAGAAGTTTGTCACACAAGATGCAGGCCGTTTTGATGTTCTTAGCAGAGCATGTCTTAGCGTGCCCATTTTAAGCGGAATGATTGACGCAATATATATGGGCCATGATATTTTAAGAGAAACTTCAGCTTACTGAGCGGCTGAGGCATTCTTGTTCTATAGTAATCTTGTCTACTTTGTCCAATAAACTATATCAGCTACACACTGTTTATGACTTCGTTTTCATCATTGTTGTCTTACTGGAAATCATCAACAAGTCACCAAGCCGTTTCAGGGAGTGATATAGCTTTGCCAGTACTTCAAAAAGAGCACGGTATTCTCCCTTTTCATTCACTTTTATTCTTTTCGCGATTGTGTACCTTTTGTAAAGTAAATTTTTGCCGTAGCTTTCAGGAGCGCTCTCATCTCATCCTAAGTGGAGAACGGTGGAATTCATGAAGAGGATAAGAACCTTTCGGAAAAACGTTACAAGACGCTCATTATTCAACGCCATAACAGCAGCAATTATTGAAAATGGGATGGCTAGGAAAGGGACAATAAAGTTTCACTTCGTAACATGGCTTATTCCCGTCGAACTAATAACAGTTTAATTTCGAAATTATGGAACCTTCAGGTATTTGGTGATCTGTCATTACGACGGGTCACGTTGATTCAGGGACTTTTCGCTAAGCATACGCAGACGACGGATACCGAAAGATTCGAAAGGTCCATCATTCCAAAATTAAACTTTTCAGAATTTAATGGGAAGGCGTGTTACAAAACGAAGCAACTTATTAATATAGTAGAAACTCGATTATCCGGATCGGCTGGAAAGCGAACATCTTTAAACTTCGTGACGGAACCTTTAAAACCCCACAACACAGGGTTGCCTGTTTTCATAATGTTAAACAGTGACTTTTCTGGAAGGTATATTCTGTTTCTAAAAGAATCTACCGTTGCAGCACTTCCTTAAATCTGTAAGTTCCCTGTTAGGCTCTCTGAAAACCGCAACAGGTTGCTTTCCTCTACTACTGCAAGCTATGCTAGATCCTTTGTTTTAGTCTTGTTCTTATTTTTGGAACTCTGTTATTTTCCACCTGAAATTGTCTTAAACCTGTGGAACGTTTCCTGCTGCTGGATACGTCAGTGAAGGAACAGCGTGTCTTACATTCGTTAAAGGAAAAGCCAAAAGTAACAGTGGCTTTCGATAGGGGCGAATCATCTCGTTCCTTGGTTGAAGAGCATGAATTGGAACTTCAACAACAACTTGCATCAAAAACAAGAAAGAAAGCATCACCAAGTTCTCTATGCACTTGGCTAAAAAAGGTTGGGATTCAGAACGTAAGGTTATCAAGAAATTTCTGAACGAAAAAATGGAGCAAGCTCCCTATGTGTGGTTTATGCAGCAACTACCAATCACACATTCCTTATATGGCCGCTTATTATGCGGGAAAGTGCTGGACTTCAATTCAAGACTGAATGGTGATAACAAATTTCAAAGCTTCCTCAGGCTGGCCTGAGTATTCAAAAGGCGACGTATATTCGAGAACTTTAGCTTCAAGTAAAGGGATTTTCAGCAGAAGTAACTTCTGTAAGTGAGCTCAAAGAAGTGTAAGGATGTTTGGGTGAGGAGGAATATGATGAAAGCATTATCTGTAATGCGGATGAAACTAGAATGAATTGGAAGACCCTTTCGAAAAAACCATTGATTACTCGTAAGCAGGAATTCGCGCCACGATACAGAGCGAGTAGAGAACTTGTTTAACACTAATAGTTTGTGCAGATTCTTCTGGCAGGTGCTGTTTTTCACCAGAAAAGCAAAGAGGTCCAGACGTTCCAAATATATCGAGAACCTCTCATTTGTGGACAGCAAATGGAAGAATACATAGCTTGTCGTGGACGAGCCGCGGAACAAATCAGTAAAGTATATTTAGTTTAACTAAAAGGGGTATATTCGTTGTAAGCTGAGCGTTCAGGGAAGTGAGCTGGAGCTAGGACAGAGAAGGTATGCTGTCGTTTGAAGTTTTTTTTTGGTGTTCTTGGAAACAGTAAAGCTATACTTCTTTTATATCAGCGTCGAGACCTGACATAGACGAATACTGAAATTCTGGAAATGTGGCTTAAAAACACATTTACGAAGTGAAAATCTATCAAAACTTCACTGGCAAAAATGGCAAGAGACGCTATTATTAATAGATAACGTTCCCTCACACCAATCTGCAGAACGTCTCAATAGAACTGACGAACTTGTCGCGGTGAAATTTCTCCCGCCCAATGGCACTCCTGTAAAACAGCCGATGGATCAACATGCTATTGAAAACTTGAAGCGCATCTACCGAAAACAGCTACTCGACCATCTTTCATTGTCAGAAAATAGCAATGTGGAATATGAAGTGAGCTTTTATAAGAAAGTGACTTTGAAGACTTGTTATTTATATGAATAGCAGAAATCAGAAATTCTATAGAACAGTCCACGTTGAGAAGCTTATGGAACAGCGTTATCGACAGGGGTGAACGAAAGGTCCGGCAGCATCAGTGCTCATGAACAAACAGCAAAGAGTCTGCACACATTGAACACTCTTCCAATATCAAATGAATGCGGCAATTATATTATCGAAATGTGGTTCGCATGAAGATCTGGGAGCTCAAACGCTGACGCATGACGAAATCATTATTATTATTATTATTATTATTATTAT
>KN538396.1:57379-70468 GCA_000797535.1 Trichuris suis | reverse complement strand
AGAAGAAGAAGAAGAAGAAGAAGAAAAATCAGTGAAAATGAAGTTGAAGAGCATGCAAGCCCTTCGCGCGGAGTTGCTCTAGAATAGTTTGAAAGGCAAACAGAATGTGATTCAAAGAGGATGTTGTGCTTCAGAAGTACCCTTGACTCAGTAGCTAAGAAACGATTGGCATCTTTGAAACAAACATGTCTGACAGATGTTTTATAAGGTGTATTCTTTGTGTATGTCAGCATTTAAACTATAATAAACAGTTGTACATTTAAAAACGTATCTAAGAAATAAAGTTCACAATAACTAAAGTGAAAAGAAATAAAAAATTGATGAAAAGATAGTTATTCAATTATTCGGACAACTCCCGTTCCCATTTAGTCCAGGTAACAGAGGTTATACTACATTCAGTCATATCAAGGCTGATAAAGCGTGAACTAGCTTGATAAATCAGACCAGTTCTTGCACAATAATAACTGGCCGCATTTCCTTCTTATGCAAGTTGAAAGTGAATGACTACCGCTTAAATAAGTCCACATTAAGACAACAGAAGATTGAAAAACTGAAATAGTATTCATGAATGATGTGCCACATGATGCCACATGACTCTAGCTTGATAAGATAGGGACAACTGCCCCTTCACACCTACAGGATGTCTAACCAAAGCGGAGACAAAAAATTTGCTATGGAAGCTCCATTATTTTGTTGCATCAATACCAGGGTTCTTCGTGAAATGACCATCGTGCCATTTGTGTCAGCTCGTGCCTTAGTTTTTTGAGAACTTTTTCTTCACTTCATATGACGTTGGGCAACTTGTAGTTCGAAAACCTAAATCACTCCTTTCAGTGCAGCAACTTTTGTTGGTTCAAATGAGCTTACGTTCTAAGCGGGCAACAACGCAAACAATAGCCATTCTGAGCGAAAACAGCATAGCTGAAGGTTTAACTTGGCTAAGTCCTTTTCCCTGATCTCATTTTTAAAAAATGCAAGATAACGCTAACCTCCTGAACGCAGGGTTCTTTTGCAGTGAGCAGATATTCATGTTGAGACGGATGAAACTGGTTAACAGTTTTAAGATTATTAATACTGTAATCTCCTCCACTTCCACGTTAAGTCAAACTTCTTTCTGCAGATACCCTTTCGCACTGCAGAAAGTACAGCACAGTTTGTCATTATTCATACGGACCAAATGGATAAAGTCTCACGAAAAGTTTAGATGAGAACTGACTGGGTTCAGCCGGTATTGTTTCTTGGACTGCACTAGAAGAACGCAGCTACATTCTCGATCCAGCTATTGCCTTGATTTGCCTATATGACTTCAGACTTTCTAATTAAGATCAGCAGAAATCAAGCCGTTCCAAAAATTCAAAGCAATTTTTTAGTGGTGATTTATGCACGCTCAAACTTGTTTATGCAGTTAAAGATTAACATGTGGCAGATACACATTGAAAACTGGATGCTTCTTAACGAGTCCGAAGATTTTCATGATCGAGCTGTCATACGGTTTTGCCCGTTCTTGGTTTACCAAGAACGGGCAAGACAAAAACCGCACGACAGCTCCATGGCAGATATACATACCTGAAAGCATTTAACTTAGACGAATTGGTAGGAACAACAACTCTTATGACTGATCCACCGTTAAGGTGACAGACGTGACCATCGACAGAGTAAACTAGCCTCGTAGAGGAAGGCGAAGTGATGCTCATTTCTTGCTAACCTTCTATGGAAGCGAAACGGAAGAAAAGGGTTTTAAAGGGAAGCCATAACTCATGAACGTTACCACTGCCAGTAACCAGGGCTCGTCAGCTGTGATTAAGGAAAAAGTGCGAACAACAGATGAAAGTGCGCTCTGCCGCAGCACTGCCTGGTTAAAAAACGGATTTACAGCATTGAACGCTGAAATGCTTCGCGCGGCGTTTGCAAGAATCCTAATAACTTTTTTGCGCACACCACCTCATAGGTCCTGGACGGCTGTTCGTTCTCACTAGCGCTTAGTCAACTGCACTCGTATTGACCAGCGATGATTGGCCGCGAAATTGGGCAGCTATGTCCATAATGAGTTACCTAATGAATAATGTCCCAAGGACCTAATCAGCAAAGACGGCTGTTCATTCGACCACTGCTTCTGACCCACGGTCAGTGATCGATGGCAACCTCTGCTATTCCCAAAGTCGCGGCAGCTAGCAGTCGTTTCTTTGAGGCAGTTGTCTTAGAGCAACTTCTTAGCGAGAGATTTCATGTTCCTTTCCTTTCGCTGCATTTACGGTAAGCATCACCTTTGCTTCTATTCAGGTTTGCACAAAGGGACTGCATTTTCTGGGCAGCGGTAATTGATTCGCGGGGGACCCAAATTTGGGGAAGAATCTTTGCTTCAGTCACCTTTGGGCAATGCACTCATCTGTTGTTCTTTTAACAACGTTTGCTCACTGGGGTCGGCCTCTAAAACGTTTGGAAGTGACAATAGCAAACCTGATCATTTGATAACAAGCAGTGCCTATTGCAGCCTTTTCTCTACTCAAGTTCGCTCTTGCTGACAGGCGTCACTAAGTCAGGTTGACTTTGTGAAAGCTGCCTTTTAATAGTATGCGGCATATCGATTGCACATGTTTAGTTGGTAACTCGCGCTATAAACCTGCATTATTGCAACTAGCACAGAACCATGAAACTCCATTACCATTTTCAACAGAGACAGATGCGACGCAAATGCTCACTAGGATGACGCATTTCGAGTTCCTCTAGTGACAAATCTGTTTTAATACATGCGAGCAAAAATGCAAGTGCAATATTGCCAAATGTTGCCTTCTCGTTTCTCCTGTTGCAACTGGTAAAATCGATGAGGCGGGAGTTCATCCGGTTTAGCTACTCCTTTCAGCTCTATGACTACTTCACATTGGCTTCGTTTTTCCATGAAATGGCTTGCTCCCATCGATAGCTAGCAGTGCACGTAATCAAGGAGGAGAACTCCACTCAACAGATGGATGAGCAGTTATTAGAAAGAACGGGAAGAAGGATCATACCTGGTTTAATGATCGTAGCTTTCTGACTGCCCTGCCATACCGTTTTCGCTTTCATTGATAGCAGCTCTTCAATCTGTCTGTCGAGCCGTCGCTCCTTACCTCTACTTAAGCTTCGCCTCCTAACCGAACAAGAAGGTATTCTCTATGCTATTAATAAGTCAAAGGCAATACGCAGGTGATAGGATTAATGCTTGTTAAAATTAGTATTGCTTAGCAGGAAGACTTCAGTCTCTGACAACTAAGTGGGTCGGCGGAATGTATGGATGATGTTAGGAATAACTGCCACCCCTGCATTTCAAACAGTTTTCTTTCGTTTGCCATTCTGTCGCTAATATCACAGATTTTCACCGTAAACTGCTAAGCTGAATGTGGAAGCATTTGCTTGCCCTTTTTTCGTTAGGCGGGCAACGCATTACCTTTACCATCGGTGAGCAGATTGACCCAGGTTCGTTTGGCCGACCTGATCCAATTTCTTAGTTGGTGAAAACAATGAGAACGCTTGTGGTTAATAGAAGATGCTGGCTCTGCAACGGAGAAAAGCAGATAAGTGGCCAGACCAATGCTATTGCCCAACATGACAGACCGTGACCTCGTAGCTCTTTGATCGAAAAAGCCGATTAGGGAGGCAACCGACGCGACCAGATGTTGCATTTCCGCTTTGCCAAATCGACCGTTCTAATTTGCCTTTTGGGGGTAATGTTTCAGACAATTTTTGCCAATGCTAGCTTCGCAGGCAGTCTATCTGCTCATGTTGAATTCGCATTCTTACCCTTAAAATAGGGCAAGATACGCACAGTCCGCTGGGGAATGGAAAGGAGCCTAGCAATTTCAATGCAGATAACCAGCATCAAAGATGACTATCACCCACGCTTTGGATGAGTCAGTAAATGTTTATTGTTAAATTCTTGAAATCGGGCAGTTTATGAATTTGCATACACAGTAGCTTTGAAATTTGTGGGAACAGTAAGGTAAGGTAAGCTAGGTGAAAATGTGCAATAAATCGATTTCTCTCACGTAGAAGAGAACAGCTGCTTCAGAACTAGTTAAGTAACCAGTTTGGTTACACGTCTGGAAGACAGGAACTTCTTCAGATATAGCAAGTATTAATGGAATTAATAATTATTAATACAAATGCCGCTACAGTTACATCTATCATTCACTCTTCCATTTCAGTCTTTGGCTTGACTTTTTCGTTTAATGATTTATCGACAGAATAGGTACCAATCGCTTATTAGGCACCCTCACTTTAGTGCAGGTTAATTTGATTCAATCAAACAACTGAACTCACCATCGCACTTTTCGCCTCTTCAGTTTAGAGTTGACGAATATTTAAGCATGTCAGGCGTTATAGACATTTTCTAGCAAACATTAATTACTCTACATTGAATCGAATATTGCAAAATTCTGTAAAAGAAGTAGAGCTCTTGAGCCAGTTTCAGGGAATAGTTTTTTTTACATCATAATGAGAAACTGCTTAGGAAATTGCAGTTGTTATAAAGCTCGTTCTTTACGTGTTATATCCAACGCTACATAATCAGTGATTCCAGAATGGAGGGCTAAAACGTTCCGCTTTTACTGGCCAACGTGAAATCATCGCAAGTTCCTACATGTCGGTTTTGGACGACAGCTCAGACAGACTTTCTGTGCCTCAAGAGAGGGAAGTTTCTTGAAAATGAGCAGTTTCACGAACCACTGGAACTATAGGCACGACTGCTGGAGAAATTACTAAATAGTCGCTTGTGGGGAACCTCTTTAGTACGGAATACTGTCGGGAGGGAAACTGCAGGGATTATTATTCGCGAGTGAACGTCGGATGGTCAATTCTAATCAGACAGCAACCGACACACCTTTGAGTTTGTTCCTTGGCTTAGCATTTCAGGATTAATGGCGGCAAGGTTAAGTTCTTCGACAGATGCCTTTGCTACCGCCACGACTAGTTGAGATCAGCGGCCGAAGGTTTCAGAGAACAAACAGGACGTCGATAGGTTTAATTCTTAGTTCACCAATCAAAATCAGCGGTTTCCTTTTCATCTTCTCAGCTGGACAACTGGACAGCACCAACAGGAGACCCTTGAACTTGGCCATAGCCTAGTTTCAACCTCGAGAGAAGTAGGCGGCTGTCTCTTGTTTCGCCGGCTAACAGTTGTAGCTGATGGCATCCCGTTTCCGTTGGCAGGTATAAACCTACGTTGACTCGCTCGGAATGACTATTATTCCAAACGCCTAGTAATATTCAGAAAATTGAACAACATGCAAAAATCTATCGCTAAGCAGTCAATTAGCGGATTCTAGGCAGCGTCTAGGTAGGAGTGGGCCATGATCCTGACAGCAGGCTGTCGTTTACCCATGATAAATTTTCGCTGTTTCAAAAGTTCAATGTCCAAACAATCTCATACTACGCGGAACTAATGTCGCTTGACTTGATTTCTGGCGAATGGCATTGGTTACATTTGGTCATTCCGAAATTTATGGAGAGATTTTGGCCGTGATTTTCTACCATAGAATTCCAGTCGAAATGCAGCTCCACTGCCATGATATTAGTTGCCCTGCCAGAATTAGCAAGGGTTTCTTTGACAGATGTTGCACATGTCCTTATTCAGCACAAATGAGCTAATGAGTTTTTAAAACGCGGCTTTCAGCGTGGGATGCTGTTCAGAGGTGCTACTGAACTCAGCTGCCTTCTTGTCATTCTCTCTGTCACTGAAGTAGTTCCTCCAAGGAGCATATCGAAAATCTGGTTGTTCACCGCTTTGTTCTCCCAGTGCTTCGCCCTTTAGTTCTGCATCGTTCTGTATATGGAGTGCCTCCCATTGTGTCACGGTCTGCTCAGGTCAGTGAGCTAAACCTGCTGAAGATTTATTCAGTAAGGTTGACTCCCCATTACTTAACTCACAGCTGTCCTAGAAAAAGAGCCATTCTTCAGAAATAGTTGAAAGCAGAATTCCAATTCTTTGGTCCAAACAGTCAGACTGCACTCTAAAGGACATGGAAATAACTAACTGCCAGTAAGTTTCCGCCGACGAAGTGCCTCCTCCATTGAGGTTTAATTACTTTAGCGCACTCATGGTTTCGTTTCACAGTCGGTAGGTAGGTGAAAGTCTAACCTGTCTTGAAGAAATTCAACTGTGTTCATAGCTGATCCATATGTTCCCAACTTTGAAACCTGCCACTGACTGCCACTCCTCTACTTAGTTACATTTCTTCTTCGTTATTTTTACTGAGCGAAAATTGTCATGCAGATGGCGGTGTCAACGCGGAAGTCATTCGTACTCCATACCTGTCAGGCAGCAACAGCTGTTTCTTAGCGAACCAACGGCAAGCGGCTCCGCGTCCCGCATACTGTCAGCAGTCGGTAAATGGTTAATCGAGTGCATCATCGCATCCTTCCACAGCGTCCTAGCGTGCCTCCCTAAGTGGTTCCTTTGTGTCCAATACACTTGAAAAACAATGAAGCTCATGAAACATGGATAAGGGGATGGTTAAGTTGCCAATGTCGACCGCTGACCAATGGCAATGTCACCTCATTGTATTTAAACGCCTATGGCAAATTGACCGCCTTCAATGCTGTTCAAGAGCGCCATTAGGGGTCCATATGACGAAAGGGTGTCAACGAGGCGCTCAGGCTGCATCGGTCACCACTTGCCGGCGTTCACTTTTCCCTTTACAACAACCAGACTGGCTACTGCAAGGTGCCAGTGGCGATTGACCAAAATATTCTACGTCGCATGCAGCGCGTCGCAGAAGACAGCAGTTCTTACTTTATGCTATGGATTGGCATGTCTTTGGATTGTTACGTTCGATAGAATGCTCATAAATCATTGAGAGTTCCACGCAGCAGCATGGGAAGAGATCTGACCACTCGATAATGGTCACTGAGTACGCGGTCTACTTTAAGCAGTTACTTTTCCCTGGTGATAAATTTCTGGTGGTCAGTCATTGTATAGTGACAAGGGCTTGACCCCAAAGCAGCCCTAGAGATTTCTTCTAAGGTCTTAATTAACTACAGAACTAGGGCGGCCTATTGATTTCGATAAGAAAGCTGTTTCTTGAAAACTGGCCATCGAATAAGTGATATCTTTTACCTTCAGTTTGACATGCTCACTTCCTTCTTTATAGGTTTATAAGCATACTTGATACTCAGCAGCCATGATTGTTGAAGAAGTCCATTGGGCACCGGAGTTCAGCACTGTTAACACCATTGAATCGTCTTTGATGTGGATGCAGGTGGACGACGACGGGGATTCCGGATGCCCATGTTTGCCTGAGCCCCCAATATTCAACCTGGGCCCACCTCCACTGCCAGTTTACGATGCGTTATTCAAACAAGCTCCAGGCAGCTCAGCCTCCTTTGACGGACTAACTTGTCCCGTTGAAGCGCCAGAAGATGACTTGAACTCATTTTACGCAACTATGCATGATGGCTCTTTCCCTTCGGTGCCGGTGAGCCCCATAGTTTTTGTGCTAGGAGTTGTGACCGTCACAGCATTGGTCGCAGTATCCATAATGGCGCTGGCTTTCTTTTTCGCAAGGTAAGTGGACTTAACAATTAGCCTGTTTGCTAAACTACGAGCTGTAAGCGGCGAGCATGCATACTGATGCTAATATCTTTTCTCGACTGTGACTAATGCTGAACTGAACGGATTGCTGCAAATCACACAGTTCAGAGTTTAATGATTTATTGAATAATTTTAATAATATTTATTAGTAATACGCACAATATTTGCCAGCTCAAGAGCTAAACCCTTTACAGGAAGAGCTTTTAATGTGGAAGTTCATGAGTTCAGTACACACTTAGGTACTATACCAAATTTGTGAATTCATGACCGTTGGACCTAATCTAGGCGAACTGCAAAGCGCAATGGCTTCAAAACCTCCACTGCTCTGCGAAAGGGTAGTTGTTTCCACTGTTATGGCCAGAATGGAATTAACAGTCCAGCTTCTCCAACTGTCCAAGAATCTTCAACCAAGTCTGACTTGTCCTACTACTCAGTGAGGCCAATTTTGAAAGGACACTTCCCGAATTTGGTAAGGATTAGGGATTTTCAAATATACAGGCGCAAGGAGTGACTCTTTTCAAGGATACCCAAATGAGCAGAGGTAACTGTTTTGAACGATCCGCGCAAATGAGCTGCCCTGATGGAGCAAGCGTCATTTATGAGGAAATACCCTCTGGTTATTACGTTGGAAGTGGTGAAAATTCCACTATCGAATCAGCCTGTTTTGCGCCGGTCGTTTCCATCGAATCGAGCCTGAAAAATTTGGAAATGTTTTCTCCACCGTCCGGGAGCTGCGTTGGTCAATTTGCGGGTTTTACGTGCCATCAAAACAAGTTGCGTTGCGCAAGGTCAACAAGCCCTGGTCTAACGCTGAATACTGGTTGCACATCTGGCGAAGCAGGTTACCCAAGAAGCAAATATAAGCCGACTCTGCCAAACAAAAGGCACCTGAGCTCAACCGGTTTTTTAAATGAAGTTAAAACTCCCTCCAAAGCAACAGTTGTGAACGACGGTCCGTGGCTCTAACCATCACTTCAAGCAATAGCAGCAGTTACATTACCCAACTTCGCGCTTACATTAAAAACTGTTGTTCATATGCTTTACTATCACGCCTAAACCATAACCATGCGCGATGCAATGTCAAGAAATTTAAATTTATGTACTTTCAACCTTGGCAAATCAGCGAAGTTTTTTCATGCCATTTCTTTGGAAGAAAATGATACATTCAATTACCATCGTTAGTCAGGTGGCATAAATAAATGACAGTAACTTTAGTGATATGCAATCCCAACGTGAAAGAGCTCATGGTAGTCAAATTATCTGTAGAAGTTTGTTAGCGCTGATGTTTCACTACCTTCCACAATTCTTTCCCATTTGCCTATCCATCATACTTGCCCTTACCTATCACAGTCATGAAGGCTATTGGAATAGTATGTGCTTTTGCGCTCAGTTCCGGGAAAAGAATTACAGGCAAGTTAGAATGTCCATCATGTAGAAAATCAAAATGACGAACAGTAGCAAATGCAGGTGAAAATGTGACCAATATGCGTAATTTGAAAAGCAAAACAAAGCGACGAGCTTAGACAGTTGTAGAAATAAAAGCATTGCGTATACGGTTTGTAGAATATGGATCTATCGGAATAAACTGATTTGCCCCTGAATTATGAACATATTAATACATTACTGTGCAAAGGCGTGCTGTTCTATGCAAACTGGAGTGACAGTTTGAAAAGGCAGTTATGGCGGGCAGACTTCCTCCTTGTAAACCAGTCGATTAGACGTTACAGTTCCACACACTGATCTCATCTTCGTTCTTTGCGCTGTTTTATGAAATTTTCTGATAATGTTGAAGCAGTTGAAAATAGATTAGCGACATCTTTGAACATGTCGCTTCCAGAATATATCTTTCCACCATGGCTAACATGCTAGAATAAAACTTCGATAGCAACTGAAACAGCTTACATAGATAATAACGTGCCAGCGAGTTTCGTTGTTTGCTCAATAGCCACGAGGCTCATAACCCAGCTCACAGGGCTAATTAGATCACAATCTAGAGCAGTTGTCGAACTCGCCAAGAGAGAGCCAGATTTTTGCACCACGAACTTAACTCTACAGTGATTGTGGGGTAGTACCAGCCAAACAAGTCATGCCTAATTGCCCTAAGGGAATAGACTTTTTCGGAATAAATTCCCAAACTCGGCAACTCATTATACATGACAGTGTCGTCCAACTGCAATTATGGATAAAGCAAACAAGCTTCTGCGACGGTCACACGTGCTTCCGATAGTCAGTGATTCTCAAGGGGCAGTGAGGGCCGCCGGAAGGCTGAGGATTGCGTTGTACCACAAATGTTTGGCCATGGTCAGCTCAGGGTCAGTCGGTGCCAAAAGGCCAACGGACACTGAAATGAAATGTACTCGTGGTTGAATTAGCGCTTTGGGCTCTCCAACAGCCCCCTTGGAACTGGCATCAGAACGCCCGCGACAAATCAAACGGCGCTCACGACATCTGGGGGGTGCTGGCGTGATAAAGTTGGTGAAACTATGACTTGGACCTTCGGTTGCGGTCTCGGGAGAGATTTTTCGCGTAAAACATAAGAGGTTTTATTCATTCAGCCTAATTCTATTCTTAACAATGGCCACAATGTTGTCGTTAATTCTGTTTGAAGAAATGGCCAACTGAAAGGAATACTCCGTAAACCTTTGACAGCGTTAAATTTTCGTCCATCAGTTCCCATCATGGAGCAGTCGGCTAAGGGTTTCGCACTTTTTCGTAATCAAAGCATCAATGGTTAGCTGCGGATCTAAGTGTTACAATGAAACTCGATGCACATCAAACCAAGAAAAATTGCTTTTGATCATGATCATCAAGCTGCCTATGATCCAACGAGTTTGTGATCTTCAGCATGTCTATGCCATGACCTGCTGCACATACGCGACTCTTTATTTTGCACCAACGTTGGATTGAGGGGTCTTTACTCCATTAGTTCCACATGCACTATGCACTATGGGCTGGATAGCTATGAATGGGTCGTGCAATGTCAGTTTCCCCTTCATACAGAAAAGTTTGTTTATATAGTTATAAGAGTTTCCTGATCTGGCTTGTTCTGTGATCGGCATGTAGTAAGTGTACCAGAGAATACGAGCGCCAGACGGCGCAGGGTGATAATGAGAATTTCAAAATGAACAGTTGGCCACTAGCTCGCCAGCGGTTTAAAGTTAAAGGAGAAAAATTTGGGGAACCAATCCCCCTGTATGTCTTGTGACTGCATTAGAACTTGTAGTGATAAGACAAGCCCAACGGGCTATTTCCATATGCACAATGAAAATACACGCACCCATTACGAAGATTAATGCACTTGATAAGGTAAGACTCTTAGAAGAACAAACCACTGCGAATTCTAACCCAGTCAGCAGAAGCCAAATAGAGGGACTGACTAATCGAATAAACGATAAGAGCACGCAATAAAGGTTTTACCTTCCAGATCTTAATGAAGTAATATGGAGTAATCAGCAGCCCTATTTTCAGCGTCTCTAGCAGTGTTGCAGTAAGGATTGCTTCGTAATGGTTCAGTTCAGTTTGTTCAATAATGCATCCAAGACATGCACGGTCACGTTGATGATTTGTAGGTATTAGTTAGCTATTAATGTTATCAAATAGGACAGAATCAAAAAGTAATGCGTCTGGATCATATATCTGCAGATTGAAGACAACAACAACAGTGGGCCTCACACTGATGACCACAGTAAAAGAAACCGTGATGGAGCTTAACCTGTTAAAACACTGTACACTGCGCTAGAGCCAGCTGCATAACTATGCTCTTTTTATCATTAATTATGTGACTATGCTGGAGCATCGAGAAAGGCCCTACGAAAATATTACGTAAAACGCTTCGAAAGAAACCTAATATATTCATGCAAATAAAATGTCTTATTACATATAGAACCGCATACTAAAAATTAGTCAGGTCAAAATAAATGAATACGGGAAGACCGGTTTTAAAGTACAACCTGGGTTTCTTTCGAACGTTTCCTATTGCATAGCTGGAAAAGTTCTACCGCTTTTGGACAGGAAAGCTTGAAACGTCGTAACTCTTGTCAGAAACAATTGTATTAGTCAAAATATTCATCATTCGCATCTGCGCTACGTTGCCAACTATATGAAAGCGAATTTAACCCTTTTTGGAAAAGTCGGGGTCACGACTATCAATAAACTCGCGGACTGCGTATTGGACCTCGTCCAGATTTTTCTACACCGTCCGGTGCAAGAGTGTGTCGAGGAGCCGGAAAAGAGGGTAATCAGCAGGCCACAGGTTCAGCGAACAAAGTGGACCTCAATCTTTAACTAGGCCAGTTTGCCCTGAGCGATTTGCACTTTGCGCTGTCCGGCGTTGATGTGAAGCAGAATCGACTCCTTTCGCTTAGTCATTGTTGGCCAAACTCTTTGCGGTTTATGCTTCATCAATTCCAATTCACAATGGTGGGACTCTGCCATGAGGGTCCGGCCAGACCGCAAAGAAGCTGTGACAGATTACACTACTGCGACATAACACAAGCGACAGACTGATTTTTCTTTGCATGCGGATTTGGGCTTGAAAATAATGTCAGAGGAGAAACCCTGTTGACCCATACATGACCCGTTGGTTTGCTATCACAGAGGAACTAACTTTGATGGCAGGTTACGAGCCGGCCAAAAAAACCACGTTTGTAAAGCGAGTAATGTCGCTACAGTGGAATCGGGGTTCATCTTTTTTTATCAGTCAACATGTAGAAAACGCTGCTCTCCAATTTCTTGACCATGTCCATTTGGGCCAAGTGAACAGAAATTGTACTATAGTGTCCCAATAGGTCTGTTGCCAGCGCCTGACTGATTGCTTCTGGTGGAGCCTTCAAGGCAGCCCGCAGTTCGTCGTTGCTCAGAACTGACCTATGACCAGCACAAGACTCGTCTTGGAGAGTGCTCCAGAGCCAAATTTCTTATTGTTCCTTTGCTAATGTACCTTGTGCCTAAAGCAGCATAAACGTCACGGGTAGCTTCGGCAGCACTGTGGCCCAGTTTGAGCTCGTAAAACGTAATGAACCAAAAATGGTATGATATTCATCTGTCTCCAATTCAAGGGCCGGTAAAAACTGAAGAATATTTTCGAAAATGGCAAAGTGCAGGTGAAAGAGCACGACCGTAGCTATGAGATGGTGAGCAGATTGGGAGCAGCAGAGCGGTAAATGAACAAGAGAAACGATCGAAGTTGTGGAGCTGAAAAACTGACAGAACCTTGTCAACAACGTAATACTTATTAGAGTAGACCATTAGTTAGCAATGCCTTTGCGAACAAAAAATTCCTTATGACAATATAATTACGATCATTTTGAATTGTCAAGGAGTTAAAACGGGATTCGCTGATAATGATTAGCAAAGCTGACAAAGGAAACATGGTGGCCATTCTTGAACGATAATGAATCGACAATATGGCAAGCATGCTTCAAATACTGCCTGTTTGTTTAGGATTCCTCAGCCCGACAATATCTATACTATATATAATGAAATAAGGGAAATTTTGTGTGTTCGCTGCCTTTACACGGTGACACGGG